>PVJN01038000.1:0-20594 GCA_004026805.1 Lasiurus borealis
TCCGTACCTCAGCTTTTTGCAGTTCCTCTGGGTGTCTGCGAGCCCCTCTCTTTCCTTCTAGCTGTAGAACTTCCACTCCGCCAGCTTTCCTGTGGTTCTGGATGATGTCTGTTCTGTCTTTTAGTTGTAGTTTTGAAATTGTTGTGCGAGGCAGCAGTGTAGGTGTTTACCTATGCCGCCATCTTGGCTCCTCTCCCAACACCCTTTCTTGATAAAAACTCTCAGCAAAGTGGGAATAGAAGGAGCATAACTCAACATCATAAAAGCCATATATGATAAACCCACAGCTAACATCATACTCAATGGGCAAAAACTAAAACCATTTCCCCTAAGAACAGGAACAAGACAGGGATGCCCACTCTCACCTCTCCTGTTCAACATAGTACTGGAAGTATTAGCCATTGCAATTAGACAAGAAGAAGAAACAAAAGACATCCAAATTGGAAAAGAAGAAGTAAAGCTGTCCTTATTTGCAGATGACATGATATTGTACATAAAAAAACCAAAGGACTCCATTCCAAAACTAATTGACTTAATTAATGAATTCGGCAATGTAGCAGGATACAAAATTAATGCTAAGAAGTCTGTGGCATTTCTATACACTAATAGTGAAATTACAGAAAGAGAAACTAAAAAAGCAATCCATTTACCATCGCACCAAAAAAATTAAGATACATAGGAATAAACCTAACTAAAGAGGTAAAAGACCTATATGCAGAAAACTACAGGACACTGAAAAAAGAGATAGAGGAAGATGTTAACAGATGGAAGAGCATACCATGCTCATGGATTGGGAGAATCAACATCATTAAAATGTCCATATTACCCAAAGCAATCTACAGATTCAATGCACTACCCATTAAAATACCAACGCCATATTTCACAGACATAGAAAGAATTCTTCATAGATTCATCTGGAACCAAAAACAACCACAAATAGGTACAGCAATTCTGAGAAAGAAAAATAAAGTTGGTGGGATCTCAATACCAGATTTCAAGCTATACTACAAAGCAACTATTCTCAAAAGAGCCTGGTACTGGCACAAGAACAGACATATAGACCAATGGAATAGAATAGAGAACCCAGATATCCACCCAAACCACTATGCTCAACCAATATTTGACAAAGGAGGCATTCAATGGAGCCAAGATAGCCTCTTCAATAAATGGTGTTGGGAAAATTGGACAGATACATGCAAAAAAATGAAACTGGAGCACCAACTTACACCAAATACAAAAATAAACTCAAAATGGATACAGGACTTAAACATTAGAAGGGAAACCATAAAAATACTAGAGGAATCCACAGGCAGCACAATCTCAGATATATGCCGAAAGAACTTCTTCACGGATACTGCTCCAAAGGCAATGGAAGCTAAAGAAAAACAAATGGGACTACATCAAAATAAAAAGATTTTGCAAAACAAAAGAAACCATCAACAAAACAAGAAAGATCACTGTATGGGAGAACATATTTGCAAATGTTATCACTGATAAAGGTTTAATCTTCAAAATGTACAGCCAACTTATACAACTTAATAAAAGGAAGATAAATGACCCAATTAAAAAATGGGCAACAGACCTAAATAGAACCTTTTCAAAAGACGACAGAAGGAAGGCCAAGAGACACATGAAAACATGTTCAAAGTCACTAATCATCCGAGAGATGCAAATCAAAACGACAATGCGATACCATCTCACACCTGTCAGAATGGCAATCATCAACAAATCAACAAATGACAAGTGTTGGCGAGGATGCAGAGAAAAGGGAACCCTTGTGCACTGTTGGTGGGAATGCAGACTGGTGCAGCCACTGTGGAGAACAGTATGGATATAAGCATAACCAAAGAACATAGACACTGGGGGGTTGGGTTATGCCTGGGAGGGAGGGGGGACAATGGGGAGATATGTATAAAAAATTTAAAAAATTAAAAAAACAATTTATAAACATATTAGAGACCCAAATTTGTGCACCAGCAGGATCCCTTGGCCTGGCCTGTGGTATTGATCCAAAACCGGCTGTCCGACATCCCCCAAGGTGTTCCAGATTGGGAGAGTTTATCGGGCGCCAGGTCAAGGGACCCCACAGGTGCACCATCTGGACCAGGGAGGGATGTGAGGTGTTGGCCAGCTAGGGAGAGACCATGGGAGGGCTCCAGGGCATTTCCGGCCTGTCTAGCTCAATCCAAATTGGCCAAGCCCTAGCAGCAAGCTAACCTACTGGTCATAGTGTCTGCCCCCTTATGGTCACTTCACATCATAAATAGCGAATGGTCAACTATCTGCCCCCTGGTGGTCAGTGCACATCATAGTGAGTGGTTAAGTGGCCTTAGCATATCATTAGCACATTATGCTTTGATTGGTTGAACAGACGACTGGACATTTAGCATATTAGGCTTTTATTATATAGGATATATATGGTAGCCAACAGACAATAGAATATTAAAGGCCTGGAGTGGGGTGGAGGTTGGGAGGATGGGGGCAAAGGAAGGGAAAGAAATTGGGGGACATCTATAATAACTGTCAACAATAAAAATAAATAAAATACTGTCATAGAGAAAAATTTCATATCTCCAAAACTTGACACATAAATATATAAGTAAAATATAATTATAATCCATCTCAATAAAACGATGAATTCAAGCATTATATCTGACTAGAGGCCCAGTGCACGAAATTTGTACACTGGTAAGAGTCCTTAGTGGCTGCTGGCTGCTGGCTGGGGCCTCCCTTCCTTCCCCAGGCTGGCCCCCCCCACCCCTTGGTTGAACGATTTGCATACTACAATTTTATTATATAGGGTACTAACAAGGAGGCCATATTTCATTAAATCCAAGAATGATTTTATATACCATGAAGATAAAGGTACTATCAAATAATTGTAAAAATGTTAATTCTTACTCCCACTTTAACTGTATGCATGATAATGAATAAACAAAGAAATCTTCCCTAAGCCCCTACTATGTAACCAAAACTGGGAATAAATATCAAGCAACAGACCTGGTCCTTTCACCAGGAAAGTTCACACTCTCTTTACTAGTACCTATCACCAACCCATCTTTCAATCTAAATTCAATCCATGAGCCTTCTTTGACCACTGCAATGCAAGTTATCTCCCCTATGACTCAATCCTATGACTTCTTTCATCCAGTACCATGAAATTATTACCTCTCTCTGGTGTTACTTTGCTTTCAGCATAAGTGTGTATGCTCAATCTCTAGCTAAATTCCTCTTTAATAGACATTTATCTTTATCCTCTAAAAGCAGTGGTTTTCAGCTTTTCTAATGCTGCGACCCTTTAACACAGTTCCTCATATTGTGGTGATCCCCAACTATAAAATTATTTTTGTTGCTACTTCCTAACACTAATTTTGCTACTGTTAATGAAAAGTAATGTAAGTATATCTGTATTTTCCCATGGTCTTAGGCTCTACAGCAGTGGTTCTCAACCTGTGGGTCGTGAACCACAGGTTAAAAACTGCTAGCAGGGTTGTCTAAGACCAGCAGAAAACACAGATATTTACATTATGATCATAACTAGCAAAATTACAGCTATGAAGTAGCAATGAAAATAATTTTATGGTTGGGGGTCACAACATGAGAAACTGTATTAAAGGGTCAAGGCATTAGAAAGGTTGATAACCTCTGCTCTAAAGCAATAAGAACTCAAGTAAAATCTATTGGGGAATGGGGGAACCTAAAAACTGCCATGTTTCTATGTAACAGTCATATATGTGATATACACAGGACATATATGCTCCAGTGAATTAAAGTTTTTATTTTAAGTTTAAAGGATTGTTCATGCTAAATATATGCTTTATTGAAATAATTTTTCACAAGAAAACACAATATATTAATATCTTATGTGTAGGCCAAGGTGCAATATGATTTCATAGTGGAGATAAAAAAGGTATGAAATTATCCACTGTAACTTCTAGCCTCTGTCTTCTGGTTACATAATTCCATATCATCATGTTAGAATATTACAGGATACTAGAGGCCCAATGCAGAAAGACTCATGTTGCAAGAATGGGCCTTCCCCTGGCTGCCAACATCACCTTCGCTATGGCAGAAGCCTCCTTTCTGCCTTCCCACGCTGCCCAGAGTTGCTGGGATGGTGCGAAAGCCTGCATCCTGTCCCCAGCTGCTAGGTGCCTTATAGGCAAATTAATCCACCAGCTTTGTTGGGTTAATTTGCATACTGACTCCCGATTGGCTGGTGGGCATTACAAAGGTATGGTCAATTTGCATTTTTCTTTTATTAGTGTAGATGTGTCTGCACTGCCATAATCAGAAATGGAATATAGTGCATTCAATCTAACTATAAAGTACATTTGTTTTAAAATATAATGTAAGCAATTTTCAAATTATCAATGTAAATTTACCAAAATTGTCTAAAGTATTAAATTTTTTCCTTGGTCATGCTATATTTTATATACAAACACACATTATTATCCTTATTGAAACATTGTCATCATAAGCATTGTAATCAAAACTTCAGATTTTCAGAAGAAACAAACAATAGGCACTAATTTATAAAATTCATTTCTGATTCAGGCTTTAAAATGTCACATCCCATAAATGCTTTTATGATTCCAAGTTTTTAGTGCTATCCAATTAATCTGAATGAAGAGCTCAAGGCATAAATTGCTGAAAACTAATCTAATTCTCCAATTCACTGAAACATGAAATAAACCCTATGTGGTTTAATGTAGTTCCAAAGCCATAATATGCATGTTGTTTTACATTTATTATATAGGTTATACATAAACCTTCTCAGCATTAAAGAAAGATTTAAGTAAATAATAAAAGCATAACTCTACTTGGTAATATTTAATGTCATATATTATATAATTATGGTATTATGAAAAGAGCCAATTAAAACTCTTCCTCTCCACTGCTTCTATAGTTAACTACTCCTTTTTTCAAACTGAATTTATTGGATTACACTGGTTAATAAAATTATACAAGTTTCAGGTATATAATTCTATAACACATCATTTGTATATTGGATTGTGTGTTTACTACCCTAAGTGACTAATCCCTTTTTTCCTCTTCTCCTTATCCCGGCTTTCCATTCAAATTATAACCAAATCTTGCCAAGGGACTGCTGCAACCAGCTAAAGTTTAATTCTAAATGAACAAACTCAAGGCTATTTTTACCATATATTTCCACATACTTACACCTAAAGATCTGCAAGAGTTAGTAGTAAATCAGCAGCATATAAACAGAAAAGGTTTAATAAGCCTGATCCAAGGATGCAACATTTCTGCTTGAGAAACAGACTAAGTAGAGGTAAAAATTAAGTTCAGCATGTCTGAAGAACAATAGACACCTGCCTAGCTAGACTGAGACACTTTATAAAGAGGCAGGACATAAAACTGGGTTAAATTGGGCATGTCTATGTTCCTGAGATCTCTAAAGATCCAGCACAAGTGCTAAAATTGCTTAACTTCGTGGCCCATTTTAATTTATGATTACCTTTAAGCAAAGACAACATGGATAGAATATTTCATTACTTTTCTGTAGAAAGTATATTTTGTTAGCACTAACTCTAGCTGGTGTTTACTATACCATGAGACCTAACAAAACAGCACATAAAACACCAGCTAGAGTTGTAACAAAATAGGAAACTCTTCCTAGGGCATTATCCACAGCTGACCTTATTCTTAATGGCTCTCCAAAGCAAGTTTAAGCAAAACCCTCCTCTCTCGAAGTAATTTGAGTTCTCTTGTTCACAACTACAAGATTGCAACTGAAGTCATATGTGATAACTTCTTCCAAGTGTTTCCCTTTTTCCCTTTACAGAGGATAACTACTACTGCTGCCTGACAGATCCCCTTCTGAAATGGATATAATCCTCCCTTTTCTGTGACAGAGAACCCACTTCTGTGGTCTGCCTGGGATTGACACCACCCACTCAACCCCTACCCTCCTCAAAATATACACATTCATACTCCCTTTCTATCAACTGCTCTTATTCACTTCGGCCCACACACTCGCCCATGTGCTTTCTCTCAAGCACACACTTTCCTACATACTCTCCCACACAAACAGAACTTAGGAATCATGCCTAAGCAGTGGAGATAATCATTCCACTAGCCTCAGTAATTTGTTCAGGCTGTGTACCAGGGCCCCAGGTAAACGTACAAGTCCTTCCCATGACTTTCATACAGGAGAATCAGTGGCCAAAGTGCTAGGCCCACGGAGAAACACCTACTGCGCAACAGAAAAACAGTCTTAAAGATACTGTATATATACTGTAGCCAAACCATCGTTGGTAATAGGGTCTAAGTCTTTCTTCCCTTGAACTTGAGAGTTCCTAATATACTCTTTTCGAGCATACCAAGGAACTCATTCCTTTACTTATTTGTAGCAACAGAGTGGTCTAAAAGACCAAGAACTTCTAGTAAAGTTTATTTATGTAAATAGAAACCTTCTCAGCTAGTCAAGATACAAAATTGCTTCTCCATCTGACCATGACTCCACCTCAGGCCAACTTGCCTGAAGCTAACCTTTAAAATGAGGGGTGGATCAGGCTGGTTTGGCTCAGTGGGCCTGCAGACTTGAAGGGTCCCACGTTTGATTCCAGTCAAGAGCACATGCCAGAGTTGCAGGCTTGATCCCCAGTAGGGGATATGCAGAAGGAAGCCAATCAATGATTTTCTCTCCTCTCTCCCCCTAAAATCAATAAAAAAATATATAAATAAATAAAATAAAAAGCTCTTGAGCAAAATATGTTACTTTAAGCTGAGGGCTGATCTATAAATGGAAGGTTACTTTCTCCTTTCGCTGCCTCCTACCCCACCTGTGTTTTTGCACCAAACTGTCTACCTCTACCCAGAGATTTCGGTTGGACTAGAGTTTGAGAACTCTTGAGAACAACATTTAAGGGAATGTGAGCACAATGCAAAATGCCTTTAAAAGCATATTGTCATGTTAAAAAAAAAATACAAAATTGAAAAATAAAGACCATAATTACTCTTCCAACCATCCCAAAAATCCCTCAGTACTGCCACAAAAAGGAAAGAACAAGCCATTGTTCCAAGTTTTAAAAGCTGACATATATTCCCATCAAAAATGTAATTTTCTGATATGAATCAAACATACACTCACAATTCATTAACACTTTCCATAATTAAATTCATTTGTCTCTTTTTTATTTATTGTCTGTTTCTCTCGACTAAACACTATGAAAGAAGAAACTGGATGGGTCTTAATTACAGCACCTAGCATATGGCCGATGTGCTATAACAGTTTAAGAATGAATGAAAGATACCTATCCACTCAATTATTTATTTTATTATTACTGACTGAGAACCTATTACCTGTATAGCACTCTACTGGGCACTACAAAAGCTATAAAGATCAGATATAAACTTAGTCTGTCAAAAAACGTGGTTCCTGCCGAGACCGGTTTGACTCAGTGGATAGAGCGTCGGCCTGCGGACTGAAAGGTCCCGGGTTCAATTCCGGTAGGGGGCATGGACCTTATTTGCGGGCACATCTCCAGTGTGGGGTGTGCGGGAGGTGGCTGATCGATGTCTCTCTCTCATCGATATTTCTGACTTTCTATCCCTCTTCCTTCCTCTCTGTGAAAAATCAATAAAATATATTAAAAAAATATATATATACGTGGTTCCTAGCCTCTTTGTAGCCCGGGACCCTTTTTAAATTTCTGATGAAAATATGGTCATCCTATCTAGAAAAATAATAAGTAGACTAAGATTTTGTATTAAATTTCAAGACAGTACCAAGGTATTACAGATCTAGTAAGAAAATTAAGACAATATCCATACATATACAAAAGTACTGTGGTCTTTTATTTGTTGATTTTTGTACTCTAAGAGAAAAGTTAAATGTAAAGAACAAAATACAGGGGGGGAAAAAATCACACAATTCTCCCAATACTTTCAGAAAATAGTTGGGAGAGACTTTGTGTAAAAAGACCAGTGATGTCAATGATTGCAGGATTAAAACATGAACCACTAATGACGTTGAATAAGCACCCAAGGGTTTAAATAAATAAGCATAAGATGATAATTTTTATTGTGTGTGGAGAAAAAGAAACAATATTAGTTGAATTCAGTCATGAAATGATGCCCAAAAGCCTCTAGGATTTTCAATTTTCCCCCCTCAAATTTTGCAGTAAACTATTTCATTCACTTGTTATGTAATAATTATAATTAGCAATCATTAAATACTGAAAAAGCTCTAATAATAACAAAGGATATACGAGAGTAGAGGGAATAAATACGTGACAATGTAGCCTATGTTCTAAAATTCTGAGATGTCCCTATTGAGGTTCCCACCACCAGACTACTGTCCTCTCCTTGGGAGAGCTTACAATTTAAGAGAAAAGAGCTAACCCTACAAACAAAACTTATTAAGTGCCAAAAAACACCATTCTATAATAAACAAGTTTTCTCTTACTATAATAACAAAAACACTTCAAAAACTCCAATAGAAATCCTAATTAAGATCAACCATTTAATTTCAATTTCTGTTTCTTTGTGCAAGTCAATTAAAAGATTGATTTTAATTGTAACTGAGCAAAATGTTCTGACTTATGGACCAAAAAAGAAAAAAAAGAAAAAGCAAGGTTGTAAATTTACATAAGAAATATCTTCTAGGGAAGATGAAAAAAATGGAAAGTAGCAAGCTAACGTTAACACCCCAGAAAATCAATTACCAAATGCTAAAGTTAGAAGCAACCTTAGAAATTATCCAGATCAATCATCTGACAATCCTCTCTTTTAGTTAAGAAAAGTAAGGCATGGCAAAAGTATGCCCAATAAAATTGAGAAGTTTTCAAATGTATGGATCAGATACAGAGCAAATGAGATCAATATGAGCACCACAATATATATTAGAACATCCAAATTAGGTTTATTAACAAATCTAAGTACTTACGTTAAGAAGTAACTCATCTTTTGTTTTAATAAGAGGGAAATTCTTATTTTCCTTCTCAACTTGTGTATCGTCATCTCCATCTGACAGTACTGGAGGAAGTAATATTCGAGAGGAAGAGGAAGAAGATGCTGATGAGGAAGAGGAAGAGCTTGAACTATCTGAATCTGTTTCACTGTAGAAAAGGAAAAGTTTAAACTTAGTAAAACAGTAATCTGATGGCATTAACATATTTATTCATCTAGGAAATATCTACTTTACTACATGTTCACTGTTACTGATGTAAAAGCTAACATTTTGAAGTTGACTGTGGTTTTAGGAAAGTAGTCCTTAATCCACTGATAACATTTTCAAAATCCCTGCTCTGACTGAAACCCAATTACAATAGTCTCATGCATCACACATCTGTCATAATATAATTAAGCATGTGCCAAATCACTAACAAAGAGAACTCTGGGCAATGCACTTCTCTCAGTGGTCACCAGACCATTTAATTGCCAAGTTTCTTCTTTGTCTTCAGACAATTTGGAAACTCAAGTTACCAACCATGTTGACCATACTAAATTCTTTGTAAACTCTTTTAAACCCAAAACTTCCACAGCAATTCTTTTTACCAGTAATCCTACTCATAAATTTAAAATTTGTTTGCTGACTACCTCCTTCACTCCCTTTTGTTTTTTTAACCCTCACCCAAGAAGTCAGGATATTTGTTTCCATTGTTCTTTTTAGAGAGTGGAAGGAAGGGAGAGTGAAACATTGATTATGTGTCTGTCACATCTTTTGGTTGACTCCTACATGTGTCCTGAGGGTTGGGGGGTGGTGGCAGAAATCAGACCTGCAAGCCACGTACGTGCCTTTGACCAGGAATCAAACTCACCCACCTTGGGTACGCAGGCTGACATTCTAAGACTGAGCAATGCCAACCAGGGCTCTTTCACCCTTTTATATGCTGTTTCTAAAAGTTTCATACTTACTCTCTTCTCTCTCTCTACTCTTCCTATGGATAATCTCATGCCCTACAATGTTTCCAATTATCATCCTTGTGCAGATAACTCCTAAATCCTCAGCATTGATATCTCTAAAACTTCATCCCTAATCTCTGGCTATATACTGACCACTTCTGTATGAATGACCTACAGTTACCTCACACTAGCAACAAGTTAAAAAAAAAAAAAGTGCATTCTCCTTAATAAATCACTTGTCTTTGAGCTTCTAATTTATTTATTGCTTAGACTTTAATCCAGTCACTTTAGGTAGAAACCTTGGAATCATTCTGAGCTATTGCATTTTCAATGATAAAACCCTATCTTTAGATTTGTAAACATCACTTCTATTCCACTTCATCCCATTTCCACTGCTACTCCTCTATTTCAAGTGCTTATTTCTCACCTGCTTTTCTATAATTGGATAAATGATCTAAATACTAGTCTCTTCCCACAACAATCACCCCTTCACCCTATTGATGTTTTGCTGTCACCATTACCATTTCATGGCTTTCCATCTTAATCAGTTCACACTCTTGCTTTATTTAAAAAAGTCATTTATGCTCAGTTGGTGTGGCTCAATGGTTGAGCCTGAACCCATGAACCAGGACGTCATGGTTGGATTCCTAGTCAGGGCTCAATCTCCAGTAGGGGTTGTGCAGGAGGCAGCCAAGCAATGATTCTTATCATTAATGTTTCTCTCCCCCTCTTCCTTAAGAATAAATTTTTATTTAAAACAAACATTCATGTAATCCCTATGTTCACTGCAGCCTTATTCACAGTGGCCAAGACAGGTAAACAACTGAAGTATCCTTCAACAGATGATTGGACAAAGATGCGGTACATACATACAATGGAAAGCTACTCAGCCATAAGATGAAATACTAAGATTTGTAACACCATACATGGACCTTGAGAATATCAGGTAAGAGAAGTAACTTAGAAAAAAAAAAGTTAAGAAACATAATTGACGGTGGCTCTTCCACAAAATACCACAGCCTGGGAGAGTCTGTTTTAAAGAAGTGATGTTAGAAGAAGTTTAAGTTCAAAAAATTTGGCTCTCAAAAGAAATTTCAATCCTTGTACTGTTGATATTTGGCTCCGTTGACTAATGAGTTTGCCGACCACTGCAAACAAATCTTGACAAATCTATTGGCAAGCCTGATCAATGCGATTTAATCCAGACACAATCATGGTCACCTCATGGACTCAATGCAACATCTTTCAACTAGTTCCACTCTTGCTTCTCAGCTTTTTACTCTTGAACCCAGGTCAATTGTTCCTCTGCAGAGCAAAGCTTATTAGAATGTTAATCTGAGTGTCCCACTGCTCTGCCTAAAACCCTTCAACAGCTTCACCAGCACTGAGAAGTAAAACTTTAAACATGGCCATTAGTGTCCTACGGGATTGGGCTCTCCTCAGACTTCCTCGGTGCCTTGCTTGTTCCTTCACGATAATTTCCATCAACTCTATTTACTGAGGTTTCTTCCTCTTTGTCAAACCTCTCACCAGAATGTGTGGCAGGGATGTCTACGTTCTTCACCTGGATTCGGTATCCCACACCACACCGTCAAAATACTTGTAAGCAATGTTCATGTGTGGGCGGGCAAGGAACATCCCACATACTTAAATCCTCTCCCACTGTAGAAGTTTCATCTTTAAAACCACACGAAGGGGTGGGGGCAAGAAAGGGAAGCCTTATTAAGAAACCAAATCAGAGCACAGAATACTACTAAATAACACAGTGTCTTGCTAATTTCACAAAGCTCCCCACGAGGCTTGTTAAGAATTAACAAAATTGCCAGGAGCCAATCTGGAAACATAAAATCCTTTAACCGCTCTTCAGCTCACCCTGGTTCTCAAAAACAAAAACACACATGTTACACTTGATGGAAGAATAAAAGTCAGATCTGGACACGAAACTCAAGTCATGACCACACAGGGGCAGGCACGCCGAACTAAATATAGAGGACATAACCCACTATCCCCAGGTTTCCATATTTTCACGGAAAATGCTACAATTTATGCATAGCACCTTTTACACCACCAAACTCAGGGAAGAGAGACCAGCTTATTAGGCTCAGATCCAAGGGATCTGCAGTGAACAAGCAGAAACGGGCAGCAGCCCGAGCTCCTTGCCAACACGTGTGCAGGGAGGGAACTCCAGGTGCCTCCCCTCCCGCCCCGGCCCACGCGGGCCCCGCTCCTCCCGCCGGCCAGACGGGCAGCCTCTCCCGGCAGCTGCGGGACACCCACAGGCACCCGACCTGTCCGAGTCCGAGTCCGAGTCCGAGGTGTCCAGGGCGTCTGGGGTGGGCACCAGCGCTGCGGCGCCCGGGCCGGGAACGCACGTCCCTCCAGGAGGCGGTTCCGGGCGGCCCATGGCCGTGCTCAGCGCGAGCTCAGGCGCCCGCTCCCCGGCTAGTTGGGCCTCCGCGTCCTGCCCAGGGTCTGGGGCCCCCTTGTCCGAAGGTGGTGGCGGCGGCGGCGGCTCTGAGACAGGAGCGGTGTCCGGGGACCGCGCCGCCTCCCCTGGGCCGCCCCCGAAGCCGATGCCGCCGAACTTCAGAGTCTCCAGCTGGGCAGCGGCGGCCTCCACCACTTCCATGGCGTCGCAGCAGACGCCTCGGCCGGGATGCCCGCTCGCGCTGGAACTAAGACCACCTTCAGCGTGGAGAGTTTTCGCCAGAACCCTACTTCCCGCGTTTCTCCGGGAACACACGCGGGGTGACCTGGAGACACGCCCCCGCCGCTTCCGCAGCCGCACTTCCGGGAGAGAGCGTCTGATGTCACGTGACGCGGCCGCGCTCACAGGGGGCGGGGCCGCACGCGGGACCTTTGGAGCGGAGACTTTTGGCGCCGCTTTGGGAATACAGTATATGCAGCTCAAACTGCAAGGTCAGATTCGTCGTCCTGTCGCTGGATCTGGGGCAATTCTATTCGAAGCGAAGATGTGACTGTGTGAGGTTCTGTACTTCAGAAACTCGAGCCAGGAAATCTTGGACACTTAGTAAACTCCATAAAATTAAGTTAAATTTGATTGATAGCAAGCACATTGACCTCAAAACAAATTACAATGATTCCTTTTTTTTTTTATTTCCTCTAAAGCAGCCCCCAATTAAAGAACTCAGTAACGGTGGATAAAATGTTGCTGCTTACTGGTGGCTATCTTGTTGACACTACTTGTCAAAAAGGGTGAGAAGAGACTGAAGTGCACTAACTTAGTTTGGAAAAACACATTAGACAAACAAAAAATTCTTCGGATTGAGGTGAGGGTCAGAATTTTAAGGTTTCCTATGGAACTTCGACTTGACGCATCAGAACCTCCGGTATTAGTAATCATGGTTAACATTAATAAGCATGCATGCATGTGTGTCAAGGACTGAGCTAATGATTTTATCAGTAACAGTCCTCTGGAAAGGGATTTAGTGTAGGAGCTCCCACTCCAACCCCTCCCCATATCAAATCCAGGAATGCTCAAGGCCCTTACATGAAATGACATAGTTTTTGCATACAACCTACACATATCCCTCTATATACTAAAATTTATCTATAGGGTACTAAGAATACTTAATACAATGTAAATGCTATGTAAATAGTTGTTATACTGTAACATTTAAAGAATAATGACACGAAAAAAAAAGTTTTTATGTGTTCAGTGTAGATATAACCATCATAGACCTAGCTACATAGTATATGTAAGCAACAATATAGCATTTTTAAAATATTTTTCATCTGTGTTCGCAGGATCTTTGGATACAGAACCTGTAGATACTGCTATATTCATTGAGAATTTATTGTGCCCTTCACAGAAATTTAAAACAAGAGTGGTTTTAGGGAGCTTACAAACCTAATTGAAGTGAAAAGGTCAGTGCACAGGAAATAACTAGAAAGATAGTATTTGAAATGTGGAGTAGAAGATGCAAGTTCAGTAATAACAGGAAATTAAGTAAGATTGGTGGGCCATATCATGGAAATTCTATAAAGAGAAGCAGGAATTAAACTTGAGATACTACTCACTAATTAAGTGATTAAGCAGAGCTCAGTATCCCCAGCTAATAGAACTATAACCAAATCTCAGCTCTACGATTTCCTTGTTGGTGTCACTGTGATTGTGGGCAGATGGTCTAAGATACCTAAATCTTATTTTCTTTACCTGTAAAATGAAGATAAAAATACTATATCACTTAGTTCGTATGAACATTAATTAAAGTTTTATACAACAGAAGGACACATATCATACACATAATAAGTGTGCCAAAATACTTTATAAATAGAACAATGCATGACCTTATGAATAAGACTTCAATAACAATTTTCTTGCAGATATGCAGTATAAATTTGAATAGAAAATAAATTTGAGTCAGAATAACCTCTAATCAGCCAAAAGTCCATTGCATGTTTTCAAAAATTAAGTGATGGAAGTCTGAACCTTGGCTAGAGTCAATGAAATAAAGGAAATAGATCTCCAGCATCGGAAGAATCATAGTACTCTAAATTTTCTAGTCAAGTAAATTAGAAAGATGTTGATACTACAAAAAAATATGAAATTAGAATGAGATAATGAGTTTGCAATGTTGAGTTTGAGGGAAAACTGGACAATCAGTTGGCAATGCCAGTAGGCATTTGAGAATGGAATTTAATAGATTAAGACTAGAAGCATAAGTTTGGAAATAATTTAAATACTCATTTGTTCATTAGTAATCATTTGCTTACTAATGTGTGCTATGTACTGCACTATGAACTAGGCATACAGGAACTAATAATTTAGTGGAAAAGTCAAATGGGATACAGATGATAAATACCTTATTAAGGAAATGTATTACAGTAGAAGCATGTACTATGGTAGTGGAATGTAAAAATGGAAACGCTAAAGAGAAGAAGTATTGGGAAAGTTAAGGAAGGCTTTACAATGAGTATTACATTTGAGCTGTGCCTTTAAAAAGAAACATGAATTTCTTAATCTGAAAGTGTAGGAGAACTTCATAGGGGAGAATAAATAAGATCATGTTATTTTCTGTTTAAAATCCTAAATACAAAGTGTCCCAAGAACATGTATATACACTTTAATAGCTGATAGCTCAATTGATATTTTTTTCTTTTCAGCAAGACTAAGCTTTGAACAAAGGAAATTCATCCTAAAATACTACTGGAAGTTTGAAAACATAGTTGAAGTACTGCATTTATGTATAATTATCCAAAATATATATATATGTGTGTGTGTATATATATATATATATATATATATATATATAAATTTTCTCTCCTTTTCAAGCTTAACTGATTCGAAATAATGGATTAAGCCAGACTAAGCTTTGAACAAAGAAAATTTATCTTCTAGACTTTCTTATGGAGATACATAAATGATAACAATAGTTGACGAATTGGAGGCCCACAAATACTAAATGAGATGATTCTTGATGTTTGCAATCCCGTTGCTTCTGCTTATCAGCAGTGCCTGGACCAGAATGGTCATCAGTTTGAAAACGGGCATTGACAAAAAAATATTATTCATTTCTATAGATTCTTTTAAATTTTGAAAATTAATAGTATGTTAATAAACAGTGACTCTATAATCATTCAAAGTGCATATACATTTTGTGGGGAATACCATATGTTTGCCATCATGTTTAGAATAAAATCCAGACTCCCTGCTTTTGGTCTTCAAAACTTTACCTGGCTGCTACTTATTTATATTTCCATCTCTTCCCACTTTCCCTTCTCTTGTGCCATTGATCTCACTGACTTTGGTCTCCTTCAACACACCAAAATTATTCTTTACATATGGTGCTCTCACTTTGCTGTTCTCTCTTTTTTTTATGGTTCACTTCCTCATTTTACTTACATTTCTACACAGATATTATACCCTACCTACGGCTTTCCATACCGCACAACCTAAGAATGCCCCCTACCACAATATAATCTCTAGTTCAGCAGTCGCCAATTTTGCAGACCTCAATGAACCCACAGGTTGAGAACAGCTAGCAGGGTCGCCTAAGACCATCAGAAAACACAGATATTTACATTACGATTCATAACAGTAGCAAAATTACAGTTATAAACTAGCAACGAAAATAATTTTGTGGTTGAGGGTCACCACAGCATGAGGAACTTTATTAAAGAGTCAAGGCATTAAGAAGGTTGAGAACCACTGCTCTAAAATCAATAAAAACATTTTAAAAAGAGCTTATCTTAAATTATTTATTAAAAGTCATATTATTTTTCAAAGCTAACATGTAAAAAATATAAACATTCTTCAAAGTGCAAAAACAAAGTTTTGAGAGAAATGTATTTTAAAAAAGGACAGAATTTTGCAAGTTCTCCAGTCTTAAAAATATTGTGAAGTTTTTAAAAAAATAAAATGCTAACCAGCTCTTAATGCCATTTTCACTGATTTGCAATGCCTCGCTACTCAGAAAAGGTGGTACATCACTTGGAAACTTGTGAAAAATGGAGAAGCTCAGGCCTTACCTTCTGAATTTGCATTTTAACAAGATTCCCTATGTGATTAGCTGCACTTTAAAGTTTAAGAAACTCTGCCCTGGTGACTATGCGAAGGCTGGAAACATCCCCAGAATATCATAGTGCTTGAAAGTAAAATGCATGAAAGCCTTTTTTTAAAGATACAGAGGATGTATCATAGAATTGCATGCTTGAAACCTATATCTTATTAACCAATGTTACCTCAATAAATCTAATTAAATATGAATGAATAAATAAATATTTTTAAGAGAGAGGTATTGAAGGGCTGGTCGAGGCTAAGCTACAGAAATTAAATAGCTCATTGTCTGTTCATTAGTACCTCAAGCACTCATAACCAAAAGTGGCATCTTTTTTGGCCAAACTTGTCCTTCTTTATCTCCTATCCTGGTAATATCACCATTGTCTATGTAGTCACTCACTATATACTAAGTCTCGGCCTCATCAATTTGCTGTGTATGACTTAGTCCAAGTACTATTCATTCACTTATTCATTCAATAAATATTTACCAAGCACAAACTTTGTGTCAGATGCTGGGCACTGGAAATAAAGTGGTAAAAACAATAACAACAACAACAACAAAACAAAAAAGGCTGTTAAGATCATGGAATTCACAAAGTAAAATTTCGGTTTTAAGTATTAATGGTCACCACAGTAGACCCTGATAGATGCTCTGAATGTATCAGCCAATCAAGATGATGGGGAGAGAATGGGGAAGTTAGGGAGATTGTCATGCCAGGTCTCTTATATATGTTAGATTTCAAGTAAGATTTTATTTGAAGAAAGGATTCAGTGGCAAAACAAGAACAATAAACATCAACAGCAAACCCATAAAACAACAACGATAAAAACTCCAAAGTTGAAACTTAAGACCTTGTCTGGAAATGACATTTTTTTTTTTTTTTTGGTTTCCAAAATTTAACTCAGGATTTTTTATAGATGACATACTAATTGATCTTAGTTTATTTCAGTGTTTTAAAAGACATGAATAGACACATGTACAGTTCAGTTCAGTTAGAAGCCTATAATGCCCTTGTTAAATAGAAATGAGATTTTCTAAGATTTGTCACATAATGACTAGAAATAGGTATGTGACTGTTTAGACAAACTGTTATTCCTATTTTCATATACTAAAACCTAAGACTAGGTCTTGGGTTTGATTTTGACATTGCAGACCATAAGGGAAAGAAGGGAATACAACATTTTACTAAATTTATTTGCGTGTGGACAGAAAGAAAAAATATATACCAAGAATGAGCCTGTTGTTAGGGGAAACACCTATACTCCACTCCTCTTGTTTTGATAGAGTGAAGATTTTGACTCTATGACTCAGGAATGAGAATATGAAAGGAACACCGCTAGTCATCCTTTCTCCTCTCACTTACCTAATTGATGAACTTGGGAATAGGAGCTAAGCATGTTTGATGAAGTACCTTTGGATCCCATTGGCAGAGAGGGTACATCCTCCATTGTGCAATAATAATAAATGCAAACACATAATTGCATTGAACTGTGTGCCAGCCACTATTCTAAGCACTATAGCAATCTATTTAGTTCCACTCCCCCCCCCACACACACAAAATGTTGAAGTAGATAAAATTCCCACTTTATAGATAAAGAAACTAAGGCTCAGAGAGGATTAGTTTGGCAAGGTTCTAAGCTGGTAAATGTTCCTGTTCCTCCAGAGGCCTGGATTGCCAATAAATACAGTGAATGAAGTCTGTCTACTTTCAAAAGTTCATTTTAGCTGAGACTGGATAGAGCGTTGGCCTCTGGACTGAAAGGTCCCAGGTTCGATTCCGGTCGGGGGCATGTACCTTGCTTGTGGGCACATCTCCAGTATGGGGCGTGCAGGAGGCGGCTGATCGATGTCTCTCTCTCATCGATGTTTCTGACTTTCTATCCCTCTTCCTTCCTCTCTGTAAAAAATCAATAAAATATATTTTTTAAAAAAAGTTCATTTTAGTAAATACCTAAAGCCGTGTTCTTTAATTTTATCAGTAATTAAGGTAATTTCTTTTTCTGCATGCAACTGTGTCTTGGGTCTTATTTCCAAACTGCTGTGTAGTTAGGAGGAGAAGAAAGGGGTGTTATTTATTGGCCACCCAAAAGTCCAGCCTCCAGTAGCCAGAGTTCAGGAAGAGCAGTATACCTAGAAAATGAATTTTCAACACCTGGCCTTCACAAAAACAAATGACCTACCCAAATGCCCCACTGCCCAAAGAGTGTATTCCAAACTTCTGTTTTTCTAAAGGAATCTCTACATGATTGAAATGTTCTATCTGTGCTGTTTAATAAAGTAGCCACTAGACACATATATTTTCTTTTATTTTTATTAATCACCCAAGGATACTTTTTCCATGATTTTTTAGAAAAAGTAGAAAGGCTTAGTAGAGACAGAGAAACATTGATGTGAGAGACACCCATCAATTAGTTATCTCCCGCATGCACCTGAGCAGGTCAGGGGTCTAGCTCACAACCTAGGTACTTGACCTTGACCAGAATCAAACCCTGGACCCTTCAGTCTGCAAGCCGATGCTCTATCCACTAAACCAAACTGTCTAGGAAACCATTAGCCACATTTTATATACTGAGCATTTGAAATGTGATTAAGGCAACTGAGGAACTGAATTTTTACTTAATGTTCATTAATTGAAAATTTAAATGTTCCTTAAGAAGAGGCCTAAAGTTTCCAATGACTGTATGGGTAAGTCTGTCTACACCCAAAAGTCCATTTTGCTGCCATTGCTACCATAATAGACAGTGTGCCATGTCAAGCCTTCATCATTCTTCTAAACTTCCTTTGTATAATACTTTCACCCCTTATAAAAGGGATTAGTGCTCTTATAAAAGAGACTTGAGGGAGTTTCCTTGCTTTTCTGCCAGTGATATTAAAAGAAGCCAGCAGTGTGCAAACAGGAAAGGTGCTCTCATCAGAATCCACCCATCCTGGCTCTCCAATCCCAGACTTCAACTCTTCAGAGCTGTGAGAAATAAATTTCTGTTGTTTATAAACCATGCCATCTATGATACTTTGTTATAGCATCCCGATTGAGGAAGACACCAACACCCCATGACATAGTTGTTAACACTATATTGAATTTGAACTTTTGAAGGAAGCACTGGAACAGATGAGGTACTAAACTTCCTGGAATGTAGAATTTCAAAGGAAATAACCAATACTTAATTTTAAGACCCTCACATCAAAAAAAAAAAAAAAAGAAAGAAAGAAAAAGAAAAGAAAAAGAAAGAAAAAATTAGGGGAAGGGGCTTTCCAAGGATTTTTTGAAGAAGATTTTGGAAGAAAATGTCATGGATTATTATGATCCCCCTGACTCCCTCAATCTGTCTTACCTGTTTTCCCCACCATCTCCCTTCAACACAGGAAGGACTGAGAAATTGGGAATGACAACAAGCTATAAAACAGAAGAGACAGTAGGACACCATAAAAGAGAAAGGGAAGACCAGGCCCCACTTTTCTTTGTAGATGAAGAGCTCAAAAAAGGCTTCAGCTGAAGTTAAGTCAGAAAATTTATGTTAAAATCAAATTTCAAGTTTGGATTATAACCAAAGACATATTGCATTTCTGAATTGTGACTACATTTGCCACATTAGGAGATCATAGGGCTTACTCTTACTGAAGTGTGACCAGCAAAGTCAGAGGGATTGAGTTTTCACAGAGGCAGAAGCAGGATTACTCTTCCTGGGCAGAGTTGATGGGTCAGTGGAAGACAGAAGCAAAGCTGTATTTTGAATCACATGGCTTGAATCCCTTGTACATAATCATAATCCTCAAAATTTTCCATCTATCTTCCCATCCAAATCTGGAAGCATTCCCCACAACAGTGTACTCTTTTATATAGCCAAGACCAAGCACCCCTCAACACCTTGCTTTAAAGCATGCTTTGCTGAGAGCAGAGCGTAATTCAAGAAGACCGAAACTGCTACGAAGTGGAAGACTAGTTGGTCCATACCAGGGATTCATTTTTATCAGTCTCTTCACTTTCTTGCACTTCGAACGTTAATCTTTACTCTTAATTCTGCCTAGCTTTTGGACGTTGCCTTCTGTCCCAATACCAGTCCTATCACTTAGCTCCAGGACCTGACTAGATTATAGGCCTGAGGGACACTCAAAGGCCTCTTGCCTCACACGCACACTCTAGAGCAGGCATGTCTGTGGTTATGACAGATGGAGCAAGGAGGAAGGGGTAAGTTGAGT
>PVJN01038001.1:0-20594 GCA_004026805.1 Lasiurus borealis
CAATGCCAGACAGTTACTTTTCTTCCCGTATGAGTGTGAGCCCCGGAGTCTCGCCCGGAACTGGAGTTCAGAGCAGTCGGGTGCTTATGTCTCTCGCGACTGAAAAAGAACCACGTCCTCAGTTGCCAGTCCCTTTCAGCATGTGCACACCTCCGTACCTCTGCACTTTACTTCCGCAGCTCCTCTCAGTCTCTGGCACACTGGCTCTTGGAGGTGCTAATTTAGCCTCAGTCTTAGGCTTTGGGGTCCAAAAGGCTCGGTTGAGAATGTCAACTTTAACTAATCTTAAGAGTTGAGGGAACGTGGCGTATTTGTCCTCCACCAGTCTCAGCCTCTTCGCTTCAAACTTAGAGATGATAATAATAACCAAATAAGTATTTGGAAGCATTAAGACTTACCCAGAATTGTGTTCTGTTCATTTCTCATAGCTCTTGACAAAGGGAATGAATTGCTTTTGCCTTCCTCATAGAGCACACGTAAAGTGCATTCTGTGATTTATCACTCAAAATTGTTGGCCTAACCTTTTTCTAGAAGTTAATATTTTAGATGTTTCCCTAATGAGCTGCTGAATTCTTTCAGGGCAAAGAATAGCTCTTTAAAAAAAAAGTCATCTGACCCCCATTGGCTCAACCTCCCCAGTTACCTGAAGTAGACACTCTTGGTACACCACTTTGTGGGCTGTGTGCACAGTCTTGTTGTAGTTAAGCCTTGATTGTTGTTGGCAGTGGCTGGCAAACCACGGCTCGTGAGCCACATGCGGCTCTTTGGCCCCTTGAGTGTGGCTCTTCCACAAAATAGCACGGCCTGGGCGAGTCTGTTTTGAAGAAGTGGCGTTAGAAGAAGTTTAAGTTTAAAAAAATTGGCTCTCAAAAGAAATTTCAATCGTTGTACTGTTGATATTTGGCTCTGTTCACTAATGAGTTTGCTGACCACTGGTTGTTGCTATCACTGGGAGGAATTGACCTCCAGGCCAATTGGCTGTGAGGATCAGCAGTGACTACGATGGGTGAACTTATGTGCTGGATACACCCTTATGAGACAAGACTTGCTTCAGTGGGGCTTTGGTGCTCATTGAGTCTGCCACCTGAGTGTGTCCCTTATAGATCTGAGGAGTTGTAATCTGGATGGTCCCTCTCTGACCCCTTGGTACACTGGCTCTTGGTGCTAATTTAGCCACATTCTGAGGCTACCTAGCAGGAGCTACAGAGAGATCTGCAGATTCCTCTTCTTTGTTGGGTTTGGAGGTACCCAGGTGAGGCCCAGCTATGAAGCAATGCAAGCTAGTATGGTGCGTTGGGCCTTCTTTTGGATGTTCTGGGTCTCTCTGACTCAGCTGCAGTTTGTTAGGTAATTTTAGATGTCAAAGGACCAGGCCATTCCTCTGCAAAAGCCTCTGCACACAGCTTGGGTAGGAATGGGGTCTCAGGGCAGAGCAAACAGCAATGGCTGACCGTCAGCCCTGCTGTAAGAGGCCCCCGGGTCTCAGTGTCCCTCGGTAATCACTGCAAGCACCTCTGAGAGAAAACCACCCTCAAGTTCTGTCCAATGCCAGACAGTTACTTTTCTTCTCGTATGAGTCTGAGCCCCGGAGTCTCGCCCGCAACTGGAGTTCAGAGCAGTCGGGTGCTTATGTCTCTCGCGATTGAAAAAGAACCACGTCCTCAGTTGCCAGTCCCTTTCAGCATGTGCACGCCTCCGTACCTCTGCACTTTACTTCCGCAGCTCCTCTCAGTCTCTGTGTGCTTTTCTCTTCCCTTCTAGTTGTAGAATTTCCACTCAGCCAGCATTCTTTTGGTTCTGGATGTTGTCCATTTTGTCTTTTAGTTGTAATTTTGAAGCACTTGTGAGAGACAGCAATTTCAGGTGTTTACCTATGCTGCCATCTTCATTTCTCTTACCTATTAGTACCTTTATGTGTTTTACAGTTTAGTTTATACCCCCTTATATAGTACTAGAGGCCCGGTGCATGAAATTTGTGCACCGGGGTGTGTGTCCCTCAGTCCAGCCTGCACCCTCTCCAATCTGAGACCCCTCAAGGGATGTAC
Organism: Lasiurus borealis; assembly: GCA_004026805.1. Classification (NCBI taxonomy): domain Eukaryota; kingdom Metazoa; phylum Chordata; class Mammalia; order Chiroptera; family Vespertilionidae; genus Lasiurus; species Lasiurus borealis. The sequence continues at coordinate 2,046 of PVJN01038001.1, forward strand.
GACTGCCTGTTTAGTCCAGATCCTACAGGGATCAGGCCTAAATGGACAGTCGGACATCTCTCTCACAATCCAGGTCTGCTGGCTCCCAACTGCTTGCCTGCCTGCCTTTCTGATTGCCCCTGACCGCTTCTGCCTACAAGCCTGATCACTACTCAACTACTCCCCTGCCAGCCTGATTGATGCCTAATTGCTCCCCCGCCAGCCTGTTTGCCCCTAACTACCCTCCCCTGTAGGCCTGATCCCCCCCTCCCACAACTGCTCTCCCTGCAAGCCTGGTACCCCCCAACTGACCTTCCCTACAGGCCCGGTTTCCCCCAACTTCTCTCCTCTGCTGACATGATCACCTGTAACTGCCCTTCCATGCAGGCTTGATCACTCCCAACTGCCCTCCCTTGCAGGCCTGATCCCTCCCAACTGCACTCCCCTGCTGGCCTGATTGCCCACAACTGCCCTCCCTTGTAGGCCTGGTCCCTCCCAACTGCTCTCCCCTGCTGGCCATCTTGTGGTAGCCATCTTGTGTCCACATGGGGGCAGTCACAATGTGTGTTCGAGTGATGGTCAATTTGAATATTACTCTTTGTTTAGATAGGACTAGAGGCCCACTGCATGGATTTGTGCACTGGTAGGGGCTGTGGCTTGCAGTGATCAGCCCACTGTGCGAGCGTTGCTTATCCCGGTCAACTGAACGGCGCTCCCTATGTGGGAGTGCACTGACCACCAGGAGGCAGCTCCTGCATTGAGTGTCTGCCCCTGGTGGTCAGTGCATATCATAGTGACTGGTCGTCCTGGTCGTTCTGCATTTGGTTGCTGGGGTTTTATATATATAGATAGATTCTTTTGTAAACTCAGTAAGATTTGGGAAAATGAATAACATAAACATGAATCAGTAGTTATTTTAGACTGAAGTTACATATTTAATTTGAAACAAATTAGAGATATTTCTTCTCCATTTTGTTCTCAACGTAGCTTCTGATCTTTTTAGTAATGTTACATTAATGAAAGATAGCATACATTCCGTGTGAACTCATATTGTTTCATGTATCTACAACAACCATATAATTAGATATTATTATCCTCATCTTAAACATGGGTGATTGTTTCATTCTGCATGCTTAAATGAGAGTCATGTATACATATCTGGATATACAGTAGGTACTCAAAAAATAGCTGTTAAATGAATTGACATATTTATGGACCCAGAATTATAAAAATAAAAACAAAAATATTTTAAAACCATAAGAAATGATAAAGTTGTTTTAAAAAAATCTTAAAACAGGTGATTAAGATAAATAGATATTTTAAATTCTTAACTGAGGATGTGATTTTATTGATTTTTTTAGAGAGAGAGAAACATCAATGTGAGAAAGAAACATTGGTCAGTTGCCTTCTGTGTGCCTGGAATGGGAATGGAGCACATAGCCTTGGTATGTGCCCTGACCTGGTATTGAACCCACAACCTTTTGGTGTATAGGACCACACTCCAACCAATTGAGCCACCTGGCCAAGGCAAGGTATATTTTTATTTATGATAAATAAGCCAAATTATTCTTCAGAGACTAAAATACTCTCATTACAAATGAATGTCTTTTCCATAACTTTTCTAGAGTGGTTCCTGTTTGTACTAAGCTTAGTCAGTGACCTTCTAAGTTTAGTTTTATTGCTAGCATCAAATTTCTGTTATGATACTCAATCTAGGTTTTTTTCCTTTTAGGATGAACATATCATCTGATAATTCAAAACCTGCATTATCCACTGTCATATGTACTTATAGAACTGTTTTTGATGATATCAACTCAACCTATTTGTATTTAGCATTTAAATATACTAAAACTGTAATAATTTAATATTCAATTAAGACATAGTTATTAAGGCCCTACCTGGTATGACTCAGTGGATAGAGCATTGGCCATGGACTGAAGGGTTCCTTGTTAGGTACCTCAGTTGCAGGTTTAATCCCTGGCCCTGGTCTAGGGGTGTGTAGGAAGCAACCAATCGATATGCCTCTCTCATATCGATGTTTTTCTCCCTCTCCCTCCCACTCTCCCTAAAAATCAATGGGAAAATATGCTTTGGTGAGCAAAAAACAAAAACAAAAAGAGATATAGTTATTAAGAATTAGACAAATTAAATGGTCAAAATTATTAAGGTGTATCTTGTTTCAGTAGGTAATTGGAAGATCATGATACTGCTCCATTGAATGTGATCATCTTAACATTTAGGAAATAATGAAGACATTTTTGATTTTTCCAGCAGGTGGCAGAATTGTTTTAAAAAATGAAGATTGTCAGATTATTAAATATTTTCTTCAAGCTGATTTCAGAGAGTAATTTTTTTTCTAAAATGATTGGAGATATATATATATTTCCTGCAAATAAACCTTGCATTACTGCTTTATAACCTGCTAGCTTTTAAGACAAGAATTTTAAAATGACACTGAATTATTTCTAGTCACTAATGCACAATGATATGTTGCAATTGTATTTTGAAGAATTGAACAAAAAAAAGCATGAACATAATTTTACCAACAGTAAGTAATATATTGTATTGAGCTTTTAGTAAACATATAATCATCACTACAGACATCATCAAATTGATAGATTATTCTAAAATATCTTATTATTTTAGCTAAAACATGTCTTCTAGTCAGTGATATCTAGAAAAAGTTGAATTTTCTTTAATAAATTTGTGCAATATAAAATAACTAGAGGCCCAGTGCATGAAATTCATGCACAGAGGGGGGTGCCTTTCAGCCCAGCCTGCTCCCTCTCCAATCTGGGACTCCAAATAGGATCAGGCCTAAAAGGGCAGTCAGACATCCCTCTCTCAATCCAGGACTGCTGGCTTTCCACTGCACTTGCCTGCTTTCCTGATTGCCCCTAACCCCTTCTGCCTGCCAGTCTGATTACTCCTTAACCACTCCCTTGCCAGCCTGATTGATGCCTAACTACTCCCCTGCCAGCCTGTTTGCCCCTAATTGCCCTCCCCTTTGGGCCTCTTCACCCTAACTGCCCTCCCCTGCAGGCTTGGGTCCTCCTTAACTACCCTCCTCTACAGGCCTGGTCACCCCTAACTGCCCTCCCCTGAAGCCCACAACTGCCCTTCCCTGCAGGCTTGATCACCCCCAACTGCTCTCCCTTGCAGGCCTGGTCTCTCCCAACTGCTCTCCCCTGCTGGCTTGATTGCCCACAACTGGCCTCCCTTGCAGGTCTGGTCCCTGCCAACTCTCCTCCCTTGCTGGCCATCTTGTGGTGGCTATCTTGTATACACATGGGGGCAGGATCTTTTGACCTTATGGGGGCAGTCATCTTGTGTTTTGGAGTGATGGTCAATCTGCATAATACTCTTTTATTAGATAGGATAGAGACCTGGTGCATGGGTGTGGGTCAGCTAGTTTGCCCTGAAGGATGTCCCAGATCAGGGTGGGGGTTCCTTTAGGGCATGGAATGGCCTGGATGAGGGGCCTGTGGTGATTCGCAGACAGGCCACGCCCCCATAACGAATCAGGCAGAGGCCCTGGTATCTGGGATTTACTTATCTTATACAATTGAAACTTTGTAGCCTGGAGTGAAGCCAAGCCTTCTGCTTGCTCAGTGGCCGCAGCCATTGAAACTTTGTTGCCTTAAGCAGAGGCCTGGGCTGACCTGGGTGTGTGGAAAGCTTAGCTTCCTCCATTGCCTGGGGCAACCCAAGCTTCCCTCCTCTCTGTGCCATAGTTATCTTTGTTGGGTTAATTTGCATACTTGCTCTGATTGGCTGGTAGGTGTAGCGGAGGTACAGTCAATTTGCATATTAGTCTTTTATTAGATAGGATAATTATAAACTTTTTAAAAAGATGTTTAATTGATTTCAGAGAGGAAGGGAGAGGGAAAGAGAGAGAAACATCAATGATGAAAGAGAAACATCTATCGGCTACTTACTATACATCCCACACTGGGGATTGAGCCCACAACCCAGGCATGTGCCTTGACCAAGAATTGAACTGTGACCTCCTGATTCATAGGTTGATGCTCAACCACTGAACCATGTAGGCTGAGTTAAACTTTTTATATAGGTTGTGTCAGAGTTCTCAGAAGATTGTACTTTTTTCTGATCTTCATTTTAAAATTTCATTTCTTAATAGTGTTTTCCTCTGAAACTATTTCAGTTGCTTATTGAATTCCCTTAGTTTGTGTGTGTATGCATGCATGTACTTCAACAGTTGTATTTTGGTGAAGGATAAATACCAACAAATCCCTGGAGTTTTTTATTGCACTCCTGTCTCACACTAGTAGAACCACATCTGTGTCATACCTTCATCCAAGAGAAAAACAGAAGGATGAAATGTGTTCACAGTCAAGCATATCAATCCTTTATACTAGCTCAAAAATGAATTTAAGGAACCTTAATCCTGAATTCTGCCTTTCTCTGCCAAGGAAATATCAAACTCTCAGAGAAGAAATGTAAACTATCAATAAATGGGTGACTAAGCTATTATATCAATTTCTAAGTGAGACTGTAAATATTTTCATGTAAGAGAAAAATGGTACTTGTCCTCTTTTGCTTTGAGGATTTCATAATTGCTTTACATTGAGAATAGTAATATCAATAACAATAAGAATGATAATAATAATTATTAAACACTGTGAATTAGACACCTATCCTTAGACTTGTCATGTTTACTGTATTGGTGGAAGAATTATAACTAATGAGAAAAATAATGTATCTAGTATTGGTTTATCAAGGTCGTTCAGGGACATACTCCATTTGTATTGTTTGCCTATTTGTATTTCTTTGCATGGAACCCAGTTTCTCTGTGACAATGTAAATCATATGAAACTATTACTTAGCCCTCTTATCAAAGTACTGCTCAGTTCAATTCATTTCTGTTGCTATTTGAAGACTTTAAGTGTTAGTCACTCTTTAAGAATTACAAAATTGGGTTGACATGCTTGCTTTTGAGATTTGACAATTGAATGGGCTTAGGTAGAAAATTATCACAGAACCTTATTGCAGACTTCACTGTTTGATTGTTAGAATAAATTTTCATTTTACAAAATTACTTAGGAATGTACTAGTCTACATTTAAAAATTTTTTGTTGATTTTGGAGAGGAAAAGAGAGATAGAAACATCAGTGATGAGAGAAGATCATGGATCAGCTGCCTCCTACACACCCCCTACTGGGGATTGATCCCACAACCCAGGCATGTACCTCTGACCAGAATCGAACCTGGGACCCTTCAGTCCGCAGGCCAACGCTCTATCCACTGAGCCAAACCCACTAGAGCTTTAAAAAAAATAGTTTTGTAATTTTAACGCTGAAAAAGCTCTTTCTATCCTTTTGTCTTTATTGCCTTCAAGGTCACTGGTGCCTACATCTTGTAGTCCAAGTAACCAATTGCACCCTTTGCCAGAATTTCTGATTAAGCTTTTCTTTTTCAGTTGAATATTTCATATAAAGTTATTTATTTATTTTTTGTTTATTAAAAAGCATAACACTTTTAAAAAAATGTTCACCCAAGGATATGTTTTTATTAATTTTTTAGAGAGAGTGAAAGAGAAACATCCATCAGTTGCCTCCCATATGCACCCTGACTGGGGATCGAACCTACAACCTAGGTATGTGCCCAACCAGGAATCAAACCTGAAACCTCTTGGTGTATGGGACAGCACTCCAACCAACTGAGCCACCCAGCCAGGACTAAAAAATATAACTCTTAATAAATAAACATTGATCCAGACTTTTTTTTTGCTATGAAAATCATCTTCTGTCTTTTCTATTTATTTTCTCTTTTTCCCTTTTTATTTTCCTCTCATTCTCAGAGAACAAAATGTGCTCAAAAGAGACCATTTAAAGTGACCTGTTTAAAGATAAAGTATCTAGAAAAAGAGCTAGTTTGATGATGATAGTGGTAGTAGTAGTAGTGTGTGTGTGTGTGTGTGTGTGTGTGTGTGTGTGTATGTGTGTGTGTGTGTATGAAAGAGAGGGAGGAGTTTGATTACTCCTTTATGTTGAAACCTTTATGTTGAAACCTGAAACCTGAGAACTTAAAAAAAAATTACTGTATAATTTCAACTATTAGCTTATTAATAAAATTGAAAATTAAATAATGATCTTTACATAGTTTTTTTGACAAAATTATAGCACAGTATGACATCCTTTATTTCATATTTATTTCTTTCAGTGGGATTAAGACAAGTATTCTTTTTGTAAAATTTGAGGGCTTAATCAAATTTCCTAAGGGTTTTTATTAATCTTTGCCAAATATTCTATTCATTATCCTTTGAATCATCTTTCATGTTCTAATCCTTATTGGTCTTATGCTGGCCACCTCAATTAGAAATTATTTTTTAATAATTTTATATTATTTTCATAGTCTTCATGAAGCCATATTTTGCAGCATTTGCAATTTCATTAAGTGTTCAACTAATGCTATGTTTGTAAATATGCCCCCATTGTGTTATAGATGATTGCTTTTGTAGCTGTTTCTCTAACTGTTCTTCTGGACAATATCTGGATTGTAGCAGGTGTTTAAGAAAGCTTATCTATCTATTTGACTGATAGTTGTTTAATGCCGGATGTTGGGCGACATTTAACGCCAGTGGGTCTTGATCCAGCAACTAAAAGGATTCTGGAATCTGGAGAAGGCTGTGCGTAGTAGATTAAGTAAGAGTCCAAAGACGAAAGATAATTTTGAAAGGCATTGTGGGTCAAAGGAGCTTTAGCTAAAGGAGCTAAGTTCTCCTTGTCTCAGGACCCCTTTCTTTTTATTAACACAAATTGCCCTAAGGCAAGGTGGAGATACACTTCAAAGGATAGGGTTTCCATACAGAATCATTGTCTGGATGGGGAATAGCCTACAGCTGTTCAGGTGTTTGGCCAATAGGAGGCAATAACATGTAGATTAAGATGCCCTCATCTGTCTGGCAGCAAACCATCAATTTTTAATGCATCCCTTTCAGGTTTGGTTAAATGCCTTTAGCCATCTCCAACAGGTAGCAACATATGTGACTCAACCCTTGTTGAATCCCCAGGTTCTATCAACCTTTTGATGAAACTCTCACAATTATGATATGCTAGAACTGCCTTCCAGTAATTGTTGAGTACCCACTGTGTGCCAGGTATAGTTTTAGGTATGAAATATACCAATAAATAGAATATGAAAAAACCCATACCCTTTTTGAGTTTGTATTGTAACTAAGGGACTCAGATGATAAAAAATATATATACATAAATAGAAAATTACATAATTGTCACAGTATGGTAAATGCTAAGGGAAAAGGAAAATTAAATCAAAGTAAAGGAATCAGGAATACTGGAAGTAGGGGTTAGGTAAAATTTTTAATGGGATGGTTAGAGTAGTTTGATTTAGATGGTAACATTTTGAACAAACCTAGAGAAAGTGAGGAAGTTAGTCAACTTGTTATCTGGAGCAAGAGTGCCCCAGACAGAGGGAATAGCAGTGCAAGTGACCATTTACTCTGAATGAAATGAGTAATCCTGAGCACTTATATTGGTGCCTACCATATACTAGATATTTGGTTAGTGTTTGTTAAGTTGAAAGAAAGAGACTCCACAGGGGTAGACTTACCTCATTTCCTTCCTTGCAGTGCTTCTGCTGTTTCTCTCTCTATAAGCAGCAGAGGAAAGAAAAGTAGTCCCTGCAGAATATGAAAGCCCTTGAGGTGGTTTCACATTAAACCTAAAAGATTTCCTTGTAATTTTACCTCTAAAATTTGATTTTCTTTTTCTAAAACGTTGTTTCTGAAGCCTTTGAAATGGAACCTACATTTAGTGACTGGTCCTACTAGTACCTTTTAAAAAATCAGATATATTGTTTTATGCCTTTGTGTATCTAGGGAGGCAGTCCACCAAAACTAGGACCACCTTCTGCCATTTTCATTCATCTCTTTAATAGTTCTTGAATATCATGTATGTGCCAGGTACACTAGAAGTGTGTATGTATATTTAAGATTATTTTTTAGAAATATAATTTCTACAAAATTACTCTCCTTTAGATACTAAGAAGTGGTTTGTAATAAAATATTTCAAGTACTTTAGTAAATACACTTAACAGTGTAAGTAAAGCATTTTAAAATGGAAAATACTTTTCCTCAAAAATTGGAAACTAGTATATATTATCATTGAAGGTCAAAAATACTTGATCTTCAGTACAAGAATACCAAAGTACTCTTGCCCTCAAGACTTCTTTTGACCGCTCTACGCTCTGAACCAAAGAAAAAGTGGTTGCTGGTAAGACAGCACCTCTTTTATAAATCTATTTTGTTGTTGTTAATCCTCACTTGAGGATATTTTTTCTATTGATTTTTAGACAGAGTGGCAGGGAGGGAGAGAGAGAGGGAAGGAGAAAAGGAGGGAGGGAGGAATGGAGGAACATCAATGGGAGAGAGACATCAATTGGTGGCCTCCTGCACATGCCTGGGGGTCAGGGATCGAACCTGCAACCCAGCTACATGCCCTTGATGGGGAATTGAACCCTTGACCCTTTGGTCCAAGCCCTGATGCTCTACTACTGAGCCACACCCATTAGGCCTCTAACTCCATTTTTAATAGAGCCATCTTTTTCCTTCATAACTCTTACAAAGGCATCTTCCCCCTCTGAATCTTAAATTTGCTTGCTTGACCTTTAAGTTTTCCATGTGAGAGCACTGATTTTGCATTTGTAGTTTTCCAATGAGCAAAATAATTTATATTAAAAAGTATTTCTAATTAAAATAAAATAATTTCTGATCTTTCTTCTTTGTTAAACACTAAGAATTACTCTGCTAGAAATTAAAATGTTTTTTTAAATTATATCAGAAACATGACCAGCTTGAAGAAAATAGATTATTAAGTCATTTAAATGTTTAACCTTATTTTTCTATGTATATGTACATATGTGTATCTTTAAGTTATTTTTCTCCCACTATGAATTTTAAATAGTCTTTAGAATGATTACTTTTTTCAATTATAGATGAGACAACTGAGATTGTTACTATCCCAAATCTCCTAAAAACTTAAAAGCTGTACTTTCCCAGTTTAGTTTAACAAAAATGATCTTTAAAGTGATTTTTTAGTATGCTACTTTTTATTAGTATGCACTACACTGTAAATACTTTACTCTTCTTTCACACCAATTGAACCTTCTTTAGTGCGGTATTAGAGACCCAGTGCACGACATCTGTGGGAACCTCAGCCCAGCCCACACCCTTTAGCAGTTAGGAGCCCTTTCGTGATGTCATCAGCCAGGCTTGTAGCTGAGCAGCACTCTCCCTGTGGGAGTGCACTTAACACCAGGGGGTATCTCCTGCATTGAGTGTCTGCTCCCTTGTGGTCAGTGTGCATCATAGTGACTGGTTGTTATTCTGGTCAATTTGCATATTACCCTTTTATTACATAGGATTACTTTAGTTGGATACGTCTGCTACATTTATAGCTTTGTACTTGTTTTTCTTGTGAAAGTAATGTATTTGTCAAAATCAAATAAAGTTTTATAGCTAGTACACAAAACTAGCAGCTTCATAATGGAAGCATCGACACATACCCACAATAGTAACCCAATACTGTGTTATAACTGTGACACATGTTCATCAACACAAAGTTTTGGTGAGTCTCTTTTGAAACTCACAAATAAAAAAGTCTGTCTGACCGTGTTGTGCAATATTCTTATAATTGTGTATGAGTTCGCTAAAATGTTTTCATTTAAGCAGGATGTCCAAATGAGGAAAATAACTGAATCAGAAATATTGTAAAAACAATTGGTTAAATTATAAGAAAGGAAATGGGACAAAGCCAATGTCAGATTTTATCAGCTGTTTAAACATTTGTCTAGTTCAAATTATGATGAAAAGACTACTAACATTGGAGTTAAACACTTAATTGAACTCTATTTGGATGACTTACTTTTGATTATAAATTGGAAGATAAATTTTGATATAAACTGTTGGTAACAGAGTGTAATTAGAAAATTAAAGAATTAAGTACATTATTTACAACTACTAAAATTTCCCTTTTCTTCTTGAATTATCTTAATGTCTACCATTTTATATCCATTAGCAAATAAAATCTTTTCAGGATCTCCCTTTCTGTTTTTACTTTTATTGTGCTTGGATTCCCTCTTTTATATTTTTAAGTTAAATACTGAGCAAGAACAAAAATTTTTAAATATCTAAAATAGGAGCCTCTAAAATGAGGTATTGGCATCTTGGAGAACAGCTTATTCATGGACCACCTGTGAAATGTCCTGCTAAATTATAGGCAACCAAATACTTTATGTGATTCTCAGCCAATAAGTGGTACCCATCTATTTCTTTATTGGGAAATAGAAAATAGTCAAAATTTTAAATCTGAGAGTTGCAGAAATGAGTCTGGGTCAAGTTTGGAGCCAAGAAAAAATTAAATTTGTAGTTAATGCTTAAATTGTTGAAAAGGTAGCAAATTCAGGAACATTTTGGGCAATTATAGTTTTATATGAATGAATAAACAAATTTACAAATTTGCTAAAGCTTTACTTTCAATAAGGACAATTATAATTGTTAACATTTATTGTGTCCTTTAAGAAACTAATACTGAAAGAACAAAAAATTTAATGATTACTTTCTTTTCTTTCTAGTATGTATAATTTTGGTGAATAATTGTTTTATGTCTATTTATGAAAATTATGAAAGAAGATATGAAAACTCCAAATTGTTTCAGCAATAAGAAATTATTGCTGTTTTGGAACTGTAGTAGCTTGACCTTTAAAAAGTATTCCTTTTGTTTAATAAATATGTGAAGTAGACTTATAAAATTTTATTTGCTCTCAAGATGCTGAAAACATATTTTTTTCCTATGAATAAGCATGAATGTTGGAATCAGAGACTTCGCAAAGCCTTTGGCTATTGAGTAAACCATAAAAATGTTACAGAAGTTTGAGTCATGTGCTTCCTCCAAAATGAAAGATATTATTACTTAACCCTAATCTATGTGATCATACTTCCTTTCTGCAAAAATCCAATTTTTCTCTCCTAATAGTATTCCACACAGTAGGTGATACCTTTTCCCATAGTATAACCTAACTGGAAAATTCCTTACCAAACCTTCATAAGCCACTTAATTTTTTGGCTAGATAATTTATTGTTAAAATGGGATTTCTAAGTATAAGAGACCCATTGTAGTCAGATTTATGATTTAAATTTTTGAATAATTGAGTGCACTGTATCAACTCATGTTTTCAGCATAAATGAAATACAAAGCCACTTATCCATGATAGAAGAAGTAAAATTGGAGGCTTTGAATCTACATGTTTTTAATATAAATCCTTTGTGTTTAAAACCCTAACAGACCAATTAAAGTTCAGTGGAATTAATGGCATGTTACCCCAGGTGGGTAAGGAACTGAGAGTCTCAAATTTTTTCCATATAGCAGTTACCCGCCTCGACATTAATGTAGGATGATAAGATAATCTTCTAAAATATAAGTGCCCCTTTTGGAGGAGTAAAACTATCATTAATTCTCACTCTAGATTGCTTTAACCATTAAGAATAACAAAATCAAATTGGATTAAAGGGCAGTTAAGACAGAGTAGTTTTAGAAGTTTAAGGAGAGAGAATATCTTCCTCTCTTTTACTTGGGAGGCTTACATCTATGGGGGAAAGACTTGTTAGATATAGAAAGAATGAGGATCCAGAAAGTGGGGGAGACATTTGATAAAGGAAGTAGAATGGTCAAGGTCAACTTTGTAGTTTGTTAGGAGTCTCTGAAAATCACACTTCCCTTTGACATATATAATCTGTGCATTCTTACAGAATCTCTGGCCCCATCTCAGGCCTACCGAATTAGCATCTTCTTTTTTATAGGACCCACAGATGATTCACATGCACGTTAAAGTTTGAGAAGCACTGCTCCAAGTGGCTGATTTCTGAGTTAAGCAAGTGTGGTTAGTTTTAAAAGCAGCCCTTCCACCCACTCTTTCCTCTGTCCCTTTAATTTGATCGTCCTAGTCAGGCTACTCTAAGCTCTTATTTTTCATCTCAGTGTTATGTATCCTTGGGAATTCCCTGTTGAGACAGGGAAAGAAAAAGAGCAGATGTGCTAAGAAGTAGACCACCTAAAAGAGGTTGGTGAAATAAGTTAAATGGGGTGTGACCCTCATCACCTACCTTATGATTTCGCAAATAGTAAAAATTTTTCTTATATATAACCCTTCAGAAGGTATTCCCTGTAAACTCAGGGACACATCTTATTTTCTTTGCTCCCATTGGCCAGCATGTAGTCACATGGCCAAGCCTCCCTGCAGAGAATGCTAGCAGGGACCTCTCACGTAAGGAAGTGTGATTATTGCATCTAGGATAGAGGTTCTCACCTAATACAAGGGCTGACAGCTTCCTGCCAAGTAAATGATTCTGTTGCTGTTCTTAAGTGTTCTGCTTCTCCGGATGATCTTAGAAAGAAGCAGATTTATCATGAGTAAATTTCAAGCAGCATCTAATTCTAATGGCATCTCTGGCACCAAAGGCTACGTCCCTCCTTCATAAAAGTAAAAATGATAAGACATGATTATACCACACTTAAAATTTATGGATCATCTGTCTGTCTACCTTTTAATGTCATTGTATTGTGAGTTGAAAATAAATCTCTTAACAGTTGTCATTGTGGAAAACAGTAGACTTCATAGATCAGAGCCAGCTAGGTTATATTCTTTTTTTTAAAAACTCTTTTAAAAAATATTTTTATTGACTTCAGAGAGGTAGGGAGAGGGAGAGTTATACAGAAACATCATTGATGAGAGAGAATAATTGATTAGCTGCCTCCTGCACGTCCCCTGCTGGGGATAGGGCCCGCAACCCGTGTGTGTGCCCTTGACCAGAATCGAACCCTGCACTTCTTGTCCGCAGAGCAGCGCTCTATTCACTGAGCCAAACTGGCTAGGGCAAAGTTATGTTTTTAGGTACTAGGAGATAAGTGAGAATAAACTAAAAGAAAGAAAGAAGAAAGCAAGGAAATCAAGAGAAGAAGAGAGGGAGGGAGGAAATTTCCTATACTTTTTATAACCAGAGATTAAAAGAAAATAATTCCTAAGACTTTTCTTCCTCAAAACTCTCTTGAAAATGAACCTTGAAAGTAGCTTCAAAATTTGACCTAACATAAGATAGTATTTTACCCCTTCACTTTTTTCATTTGCCCATTTCCATGTACTATTTTCTGAATTAATAAATCAAGAGAATGTCATTTGCAGCAAAAAGTAAGCATTCACACTATTCCCAATGAAATTTTTATAGTATTTGTGACTATAGGTATGTGGTAAGCTGTTGTCTTGGTCACTTGGCCCAAGGTTATCAGCTGTTGCTAACAATTGATATAGGTCTCCTGAAACTAGAAGCTTTTGCCTTCTTTTGTTACATGTTTCTCCTTTTACCACTCTTTTGCTCCCAGTGATAATGAGCTAAACAAAGAGGAACGTTGGTAATGCTCTTTCAGGGCCATATAAGTATATGATAAAAAGTGCCTGAAATTGATTTTTGAGAATTTAAAGAACCTTCCTTTTTCCTCATGCCAGCTCTAGGAAGAGGGTACTTAAAATCAGTGCCAGCTCAGGTATCTTTTCTACCACCAAAAAATAACTCAAGTTACAGATATGGTTGCTATGGGAAAGATTAGACCAAATTAAAGATTGTAGTGTTTCTTATCCACACTCTCTAATATTTATACTTTGAGCACTTAGAGAAATATACAGTTTAAATGGATAGCTACAGACCTATAAAATAGATTTGAGAGTTCAGAAATAAGCCTATACATTCACAGCCAATTGATTTGCAACAGGTTGCTAAGACTATTCAATGGGAGAAACACCAGTTTCTTTAACAATTAGATATCCACATACAAAATAATAAATTTGGATACCACCTCACACCACATACAAAAATTAATTCAAAATGGATTAAACATCTAATATAGGAGCTAAAACTGTAAAACTCCTAGGAGTAAGTCTTCATGATTTTGAAATTGACTGCAGATTCTTATATGACAGTGAAAGCAAAATCAACAAAAGAAAAAATAAATTGGAATTCATCAAAATTAAAAATTTTTATTTCTCAAAAGACATTATCAAGAAAGTAAAAATGCAGCCACAGAATGGGAGCAAATATTTGCAAATCATATGTCTGATAAGGGTCTAGTATCCAAAACAAATGACAAAAAGTAACAACTTTGTTTAGAAATGGGCAAAGGATTTGAGCAAACATTACTCCAAAGAAGATATAGAAATGAAAGAATGGCCCTGACCGGTTCTGCTTAGTGAATAGAGCGTCCGCCTGCAGACTGAAGGGTTCCAGGTTTGAGTCCGGTCAAGGGCATGTACCGTAGTTGCAGGCACAGCCCCAGTGGGGTGTGTGCAGGAGGCAACTCTCTCATTGATGTTTCTAACCCTCTTCCTCTCTGTAAAAAACCAATAAAGTATATATTTTTAAAAAAAATAAATGCAAGAATGGATGCTTAACATCTGTAGTCATTAGAGAAATGCAAATCAAAATGAGATAACCATTTTACACCCAGTAGGATGGCTATAATAAAAAAATGAAAAATAAAAAGTGATGGCAAAAACATGGAGAAATTGGAACTCTCATGCATTGCTGATGGGAATGTAGCAGCTGCTCTGGAAAAACAGTTTGGTGGTTTCTCAGAAAGTCAGACCTACAAATGACCCAGCAATTTTACTTCTAAATATATATCCAAAAGAATTAATTCAGAGATACTGAAGCAAATACTTGCACATAGATGTTAATAGAACTATTCACAGTAGCCAAAAGATGAAAACAGCATAAATGCTCATCATAGTGAGCGATTGAACTCCTGGTCTCCCAGTCAAACTCCCGAGAGGACAGTTTGCATATTAGCCATATATATATATTATGGAGAGAGAGAGAGACTAGTGGCCTGGTGCACAAAATTTGTGCATGGGGGTGGATCCCCCTCAGCCTGGCCTGCACCCTCTCCAATCTGGGACCTCTCGGGAGATAACCAGCAGTCGGACATCCCTCTCACAATCCACAACTTCTGGCTCCTAACCACTTGCCTGCTTGCCTCATTGCCCCTAACTGCTTATGCCTGCCAGCTTGATTGTCCCTAACTTCTCCCCTGCTGGCTTGATTGCTCCTAACCACCTCTGCCTTGGCACTGTACCCAGGATCCAGGATTTCCTCCTCTAGCTGGCCACAGGCCCCTGGGATCCAGGCTTCCCTCCTCTGGTCAGCCATAGGCACCCGGGACCCAGGCCAGCTTCACCCAGGACAGCTGCAGCTCCAGTGGATGGTGGGCAGGTGGCCTCACCTGGACCACAGTCACAAGTGCTGGTGCCAGAGACCGCAGGGTGGGAGCCTTCTCCATGTGCCAGGACACAGCCAGCCACAGGTGCTGGTGTCCAGACTGCAGGGTGGGCGGCTTCTCTGGCTACAGCCTGGGATCTCGGGGCAGGTGGTTTCTTCATCTCCCAGGCTGCAACCTGGTTTCTCCATCTCCCCCAGGATGTGGGGCCGGCAGACGTGGGACAGGTGGCTTCTGCAGCTGTCTGAGACCTGGGATCATGGGGCAGGTGGCTTTTTGGTCTCCCTGGCTGCAGCCAACCTTGGGCACTGGCTCCTGACTTCTTTGTTTCCCTGGACTTTTCCATCTTCCCCAACTTTTCCATCTCCCCCGACCTAGAGAGGCTAGGGGCCGGGGCTTTCGCCATCTTTGTCGGGTTAATTTGCATACTCACTCTTGATTGGCTGGTGGGCATCATGGAGGTATGGTTAATTTGCATCTTTATTACTGTAGATTAGTTTATTTCATGCTTAATATCAATAAATGACATGCTGAAATTATATTTGTTAAGACAACATACAGAATCAAAATAAGAATCATAAATATCAATTGATACCTGGTAATGTAATGCAATTAGAAATAGACTTAATCTGAGGTGAAAATATACTGTCTCCTTCAGATTAGCCCTTTGATTCTTCTTTTGTCCTCATTTAAGAAGACCTCTATCTGCTGTCTTATCCTCTGGATTAGAAATTTTCACCTGACTCCTCGGTCATGTTCCAGCAGCCTCTTCTATTAGTCTCATGACCCATGACCACTAGAGCTAAAACACCTGATTACATTAAATGTTTAGTGAAATCTTTGTTTTAGGTTACCTATTAAATTAAACCTGTGCTCATCCTATATAATAAAAGGGTAATATGCAAATAGGCCAAATGGCAGAACAACTGAACAATCAATCAAAGTGTAATATGCTAATGATATTCTAAGGCTGTTCAACCGCTCACCGTGACATGCACTGACCACCAGGGGCAGTAGGTTAGCTTGCTGCTGGGGTCCAGCTGATCAGGATTGAGCAAGAAGGGCCAGACATGGTCTGGGTTCCTCCCACGGTTCCTCCCGGGCCTGATTGTGCATCGGTGGGGTCCCTTAGCCTGGCCTGTACCCTCTCTCAATCACCCCCTTGGGAGATTTTAGAGAGCCGATTTCAGCCCAATCCCGCTGGCCACTCCCCTGGGGAGGACACTAAACACAGGGCTCATGGCTGGCGAGTGCAGGAGTGTGAGCCTCTCCCAGTCGGGACTGATTGGGTGCAAGCCCACAGAAGACACAGTGGGATGAGTGGGAGTGCCAAGTAGAAGCTGCATGCAGCATTGGACTGTAGGTTTCGGCCTGATCCCTGCAGGCCACTGAGAGGGATCTCACCCATGCACAAATTCATGCTCTGGGCCTGTAGTCTATGTATTTAAAAGCCTAAGTGACTGTTTGGTAACTATGATGCACATTAACCACCAGGGGGCAGACACTCAAGGCATGGGCAAGGGGACATGAAACAGACTGATGAATCTCAGAGGGAAGGGGCAAAGGGGAGGGCAGGAAGAGATTAACCAAATATCTTATATGCATGCTAGAGGTGCACAGATTCATGCACTGTGGGGCTCCCTCAGCCTGGCCTGCAGGTATCAAGTCAAAACTGGCAGTCCAGCATCTCCTAAAGGGTCCCAGATTGCAAGAGGGCACAGGCCAAGCCCAGGGAACCCACCAGTGCACAAATTGTGCACTGGGTCTCTGGTATTAACATAAGAATTATTACAGAATGACAGTAAGATATATGGCTAACAGAGAATGGGTAATAGAGTGGCTAGAAACCAGAGAGCAACTTCTGTTTAATAAGAGAGAGAGCATCAGAATAAGTCAGAAGAATAAAATACAATTTCTAGTTCACATCTTATTCTGTGAATCATTACCGTATTATACCATGTCCTTTTTCTAGCAATAGACTGTGTTTGGGTGTCCAGCCACCACATGATACTATTCATAAAGGTTTTATTCTTATTTTTCTTTCCTTGGCAGAAACACCCCAGGGAGGGAACCAACTCAAGTTCCCCTTTCCCAATTACCTTCTAACTATTTCTCCTATCTCGCATTCCCAGCTATTCCCCTCAAGGCTTTTCTCTGTATAATAAGTTCAGATGGGCCCAACCTCCTTAGACTTTTACTTTTAGGTTATATTTGTCTATTTCTTTTTTAATGAGCTCTGTTTCACATTTGCCTAACTTTAAAAATGATTGGGAGAATGCAAAGAATGACTTCCTTGTGCAACTTTATTTCCAAAGGGAATACCATTAGGAAGACTATGCACCAATATAGACTCATAATTCATTGTGCCCATGATATCTGCTCTCCACTAATATTTTGTAGGGTTGCACCGAACGTATTTTTCTCACCCATGCTCTTCTAATAGTCCTGGGAGACATAATTCATTTGGTCTTCAAGATAGTAAATCCTTATTAAACACAGTTTAATTGGAAGTCATGTCTTATAAAATAGTATATCACTTTAGATATGGAGTAAAACCTTCCTCTACTGTGATGATAGCCTTAGTAAATAAAAAGGTAGAATTTCTGTTTTTAAACTATAAAAATAGAGGCATTATGTTTAGAGACATTTTTCCTTTTGACTCTTTCTCTTTTAGGTTCTAACCCCAGAATTGATTCTGTTGGCATCCTCAATCATCATCTACATTACCTGCTCAGACTTTCTTATACGATCTCCTTATAACACAGGAGTGTTGCTGGCCCAATGGCAACCAAGATTTACCTTAAAAACAAAACCTGCTCAGTCAGTGCATTCTTACCTACCCTCTAAAACTGGTATACTCGTGTTTCCTCTGCAGCTGGACTAAAGTTTTAATAAATTGGGAAAGAGTGGAAAAGATTGATAAGAAGACTGAGCAAATGTAGGATGGTGTAAGCTGCCTGCTTGGGTTAGCTCTAGAATGAACAACAAATGACAAAGTACTAACTAGGACAATGTTGTCAGAAAGTGGAATTGGAACTTATAAAAGAGGTTCATCTTAAAAAGTTTAAATCATAAGGTCAATTATTAACATTAAATTATCAAATAGGTCTCCTTTAGTTACTTATTCTGAGTCCAGTCTATTTAAGAATGTAGTTTTAGTTTGAAATATCACTCACTTCTCTGTCAGATTAAGCAAGGAGGGTATTCAATGCTAACTCCTTTAGCCTTAAGTTAGTCACATATTATTTATTCTGATTTAAGATTATAAAAA
>PVJN01038002.1:0-20593 GCA_004026805.1 Lasiurus borealis
GTGTGTGTGTGTGTGTGTGTGTGTGTAATATAGTTGAATAGGAAGCAGAGATCTTAGATCCCAGTTGTTACTTTTCAAAGACTTAATATGATCCCACAAAAAGCCACTTGCTATCATGAAAAGGGCGTTGATTTGGTGTTAAGTCAGGCATCAATTCTTGCTCTGTGACATACTAAACTGTGTGACTGTGAGCAAGTTATTTAACTTCTCTCAACGTGTCTGTTTCCTCATCTGTAGAACTCACTGGTGAGAGAATTAAACAGATAATGTAATTAAGATTCCTAATGACCTCTTTTAATAGGTACTTACTATGGACTGAATGTTTATGTCTCCCAAATTCACATGTTGAATCCCTAATGCCTGGTGTGATGATGTTTGGAGATGGAGACTTTGCGGGGGTGGGGGGAGTAGGGAGGATATTTAGGTGATGAGAGTAGAGCCCTCATGAATGGTATTAATCCCCACTGGAGGAGGTCATCAAGAAGATGTGATAACCAGTTGACCATTGAACTCGACCAGTCCTTGGAATGTTCACTCTGTCTAACACAGGGAGCTGCTCCAAAGAGATAGCCTTGATAAGAGTAAAATGTTGTTGGTGCCATATGGATGGAATACATATAGAAGCCTCTATGCGAACTTTTAAGATTGAGTGGGTGGATGGGAAAATTTACTTTTCTTGTGGCCACCCAAAACTAAGTAAGTTCCCATGCTTTTAAAATTGCCACCTGCCATTCTGGAAAGAAAGTGGTCTGCCTCTTGCCCTGCATAAAAAGTACCTTATAAGAAAGATATGAGGCAGATGATCTCTCTCTCTCTCCACCAGGTGAGGACACAATGAGAAGGCAGCTGTCTGCAAACCAGGAAGAGGGATGTAACTAGGAACCAAATTGGCCAGCACTTTGATATTGGATTTCCCAGCCTCTAGAATTATGAGAAATAAATTTCTGTTGTTCAAGCCACTCAGTGTATATTTCGTTATAGGAGCCTAAGCTGACCAAGATAGTACTATATAAAAATAGTGCAAAACAATATTTTTTGAAATCTTACATCCTAAGTATAAAAATTGATGCAAACATCTTATGTAAAGCATTATAAGTAGAATCCAGCATTAGATTAAGATTAGTATACCAGCCCAAGTAGAGTTCATTTTTAAAATGTAAAGGTATTTCAACATATGGGTTCTATTAATAGAATTCATCATTGTAATTTTTTAAGGTGAAAAATCACATCACCTCAAGAGATTGCAAAAGAGGCATTTTTTAAAATTTCACAGCAATTGCCAATTTAAAACACAGGTTTATGAAATAGCAATACAAGAATGTTCTAACATGATAAATTATGTATTTATAGTAGTGTGACATTTAATAATAAAATATAAGAAGAATCATTTCCATAAATATAATGAACAAAGCAAGGTGATTTATTACTTAATCTTATGAAAGTACTAGCCAAAATGAATAGAAAAGGTGAAAGAAGGTATAAAATATTGGGAGTAAAGAGACAATACCTGAAAAATCTGACAGGCTGAAACACAAAGGTTTTATAACCACTAGAGAGTGTGTGTTTTTTTATTGTTTTTTTTTATATATTTTATTGATTTTTCACAGAGAGGAAGGGAGAGGGATAGAAAGTTAGAAACATCAATGAGAGAAAGAGACATCGATCAGCCTCCTCCTGCACGCCCCCTACTGGGAATGTGCCCGCAACCAATGTACATGCCCTTGACCGGAATTGAACCTGGTACCTTTCATTCTGCAGGCCAACACTCTATCCACTGAGCCAAACCGGCTTTCAGCACCAGTAGAGAGTTTTATTAGGTGGTCAGATTAATGTAAAAACACAATGTTTCTCAATTATGTCCAAATAAAGCTACATTAAAAAAAATCAAGATGAAGCTTTCTTATATGTTGAAAATAACCAGGTAAAAAGAAAATTAAAAAGATACTATTCACAATAGAAACAAAATGCATGAAACAGTTAGAAGTAAGCTAAATAAGTAACATGTAAAACTAAATAAGAAAACTTGTGGCTGGCAAGTATGTCTCAGTGGTTGAGCATAGACCTACGTTTCGATTTCCCAAGTTGCCAACGATTTTTCTCATTGTTGATGTTTCTGTCTCTCTCTCTCTCTCTCTTTCTCTCTGAAATCAATAAAAAAAAGATTCTTTAAAGAAAACTATAAACAACCAAGGAACACTGAAGAAAATATAAATAAAGAGAAATGCCTTGCTCACACATAGGTACTGCACATCTAATTTTCTTGTCCTTGTGGGCATTGCTTGTCCAACACCCAACCCCCCAAACCCTGTTTCTGAAACAGCTGTTGACTCCCTTTCTCTGTCCCACTGTGTGTAAGCTTGTTGGGATTGTCACTCAAAGTATCCTGCCCTTGCCCTGGTTGAGTAGCCCAGTTAATTAGAGTGTTATCCCAATAAGCAAAAATTACGGGTTTAATCCCCAGTCACAGGGCACATACAAGAATCAACCAATGAATTCATAAATAAGTGGAACAAGTCCCCCCACACACACCTTTATTTCAGTCTCTCCCCCTCCCCCTTCTCTCAAATCGCTAAATTAAAAAAAACAAACTTTTTTTTTTCAAAGTATCCTACCCTCCTCCAGCCAAGGGTAGACAAAGTACTCAAATGAGGATAATTACATTTTCTTTCAGAATCTGAAATTTGAGCAAAATACCTCAAAGATGGAAAGTTGGTCCAGCTGAGGAATATGAGAGAGTTGCATTCAGCCGGTCCCAGATTCCTCTGAACTCCTGTTCTTTTTACCCCAAAATCTAGTCTTCACTTTCCTTTCATATCAATGACCCACCCAAATCCTTTTTTTTATTTAATTTTATTTTTTTAATTTAATAAATCTTTATTGTTCAGATTATTACAATTGTTCCTCTTTTTACCCCCCATAGCTCCCCTCCACCCAGTTTCCACCGCACCCTCTGCCCTTATGTCCCCCCCCCCATTTTCCTCATCCATAGGTATACGATTTTTGTCCAGTTTCTTCCCTCACCCCCTTACCCCTTTTCCCCTGAAGATTGTCAAGTACCAAGAAAGTACAATATAATAATATTTATATAGTACTGCCCCTGATTCTATTATATTCACCAGTTTATTCTGTTCATCAGATTTTTAATTCACTTGATTTTTAGATTCACTTGTTGATATGTATTTGTTGTTCATCATTTTTATCTTTACCTTTTTCTTCTTCCTCTTCTTAAAGAGTACCTTTCAACATTTTATATAAAACTGGTTTGGTGTTGATGAACTCCTTTAGTTTTTTCTTATCTGTGAAGCTCTTTATCTGATCTTCAATTCTGAATGATAGCTTTGCTGGGTAGAGTAATCTTGGTTGTAGGTTCTTGCTATTCATCACTTTGAATATTTTTTGTCACTCCCGTCTGGCCTGCATCGTTTCTGTTGAGAAATCGGCTGAAAATCATATGGGTGCTCCCTTGTAGGTAATTAACTGTCCCACCCCACCCCCCCTTGGTGAAAGATAGTTTTTTGATAATTTTTTATTAATGTATTACATATATACATATCTTCCCATTGCCCCCCCCTCCCAGGCATACCCTAATCCCCCAGTATCTTGTGTTTACAGGTTATGCTTATATGCATGCATACAAGTTCTTGGGTTGATCTCTTAATTAATTGTTTTTCTCTTGCTGCTTTTAATATTCTCTTTTTGTCTTTTGCTCTTGGCATTTTAATTATGATGTGTCTTGGTGTGGTCTTCTTTGGATTCCTTTTGTTTGGAGTTCTGTGTGCTTCCTGGACTTGTCTTTTTCTTTCAGGAGGTGGGGGAAGTTTTCAGTCATTATTTCTTCAAATAGGTTTTCAGTATCTTGCACTCTCTCTTCTTCTGGCACTCCAATAATTCAGATGTTGGTATGCTTGAAGTTGTCCCAGAGGCTCCTTACACTATCTTCACATTTTTTGGATTCTTTTTTCTCTTTGGTTTTCCAGTGGAGTGTTTTCTGGTTCTTTGTATTTCAAATCTTTGACTTGATTCTTGTGTTCCTCTGGTCTGTTGTTAGGTCTTTGTATAATATTTTTTATTTCAGTCAGTGTATGTTTAATTTATAGTTGGTCCTTTCTCATCTCCTCTTGGGTCTCGCTAAATTTATCCATCTTTTCTAGGAAATTCTTGAAAAACCTTATAACTGGTTTTGAACTCCATATCCAGTAGTTTGTTTTCCTCCATTTCTTTTGTTTGTAATCTATTCCTTTGTCTCCGCCTTTTTCCTGCTTCCCTGAGTTGGTAGAGTGGCTTTGTGTGCTAGGTGTGTGCCCAGTAGCTCCACCTCTTGGTGTACCCCTGTGTGGACTGTGTGGACAGCCTTGTGGTAGTTAACTCTTGATTGTTGTTAGTATCACTGGGGGAAATTGACCTCCAGGCCAATTAGCTGTGAGGATCAACTGTGTCTAAGCTAAGAGAACTTCTGTGCTAGAGTCAGTCTTATGAGACAAGACTTGCAAAATTGCAAAAGCCTCTGTGCTCAGCTTGGATGGGGCGGAGTCTCAGGGCAGAGCAGATAGCCTTCGCTTCCTGTCAGGCCTGCCCTATGAGGCCCCTGGGTCTCAGTGTCCCATGGAAATCACTGCAGCCCTCTCTGTGTGCACTCCCACATGCACACCTTCAGACCTCTGCCTTTCTCAGATCCCCTGAGTTTCTGTGCACGCCAGGGACCCATATGTGTCTGGGTTCCTAGGGTCTTTCCCAAAACTGGGGTTCAGTGCAGTCAGAAGTGGAGTACAGTGCAGTGGGGAGGTTCCCTCCATCTCCGACTAGAGAAAGCCAGCAGCACAATCAGCAGTCAGCCCTTTGTGAGAGCACTTGCATGTGTGTCTCCAGACTTTTTTCTTTTGCGGCTCCCCTAAGTTTCCATGTATTTCCTCCCTTTTCACAACAGTCCAGACTCTCCATGTATGAGTCTTGCCCAGAACTGGGGTTCAATGTATTCAGAACTGGGGTTCAGTGCAGTTGGGAGTTTCCGACTCCCTCCAGCTAGAGGAAGCCAGCCAGGCCCTCTACTGCTCGTCCTCTCCACGTGTGTGTCTCTGTACCTCAGCTTTTTGCAGTTCCTCTGATTCTTCATGAGCCCCTCTCTTTCCTTCTAGTTGTATAATTTCCACTCAGCCAGCTTTCCTGTGGTTCTGGATGATGTCCATTCTGTCTTTTAGCTGTAGTTTTGAAATTGTTGTATGAGGCACACTTTAGGTGTTCACCTATGCTGCCATTTTGGTTTCTCTCTCTACCCAAATCTTTTTAGATATGCTTTTATTTTTTTATTAAAATTATCAAAATTCTGTTTCTAATTTTATTCAAAAAATTGTAACTGAATCTAATAGAAAGAATGTATTATAAAGATGTCAGTTTTCTCTAAATTAATCTATACATCAATACAATACAAATCAAAACCGTAATAGAAATGAACAAAATAGTTTTAAAATTCATCTTGCAAAGTGGCATTCAACATTGGCTTGCACATTAGAATCATCTGGGAGCTTTTAAAACTCTCTGTTCCCAGGCTGCACCCAAAGTAATTAAACCAGGACCTCTGGGAGTGGGATAAAGTTATCAGAGTTTATTAAAGCTCCTTGAGTGATTATAATGTTCTTCCATGGTTGAGAATTACTTTTCTAGAAGAATAAACACATAAGACCAGCAAGAAATTTTCAGGAAGGGGGAAAGAAAAATAAGCAGGCTTTTCCCATCAGCAATTGAAATATATTATGAAGCTATAGTGATTAAAACAGTGTTCTGTTAGATAACTTTTGAGGGGGAAAAAATGGCAGAATAGATGGATGTGTCCCAAGCCTTGTCCCTGAGCAGAAAGGAAGAAAAGCTGAGAGTCACACTGGGAGTGTTTGTTGGCAAGTTAAGGGACAGTTATACTCCAGGAGAAGGTGAGGGACTGCTGGATGGGCTTTCCTGACTGAGCAGCTCCCACTGCTGCAGGGTTTTCTCCTGGATCCACTGGCTCAGACACGGAGACCATGCCATCTTGAAGGGAAAAATGGATGTTATCAGAATCCTGAAAATCTACAATTATGGCACCCACTGAACAGCTGCGAACCCCAGAACATCAGTTCTCAATTGGTTCAAACACTCGGATTCAGAGGAGCTCTACACTCCACATGGAAAGGTCGGATTTCACCTGGGATAAGGAGAGAAATACATAACCAGACAGCTGGAGAAGAGAGACCATGGGGAGACAAAGAAACAGCCCGCATATGAAAGAAAAGCAGGCATCACCAGAAAAGGAAGTAAATGAAATGGAGGCAAGCAACCTGCCAGAGAAATAAATCAGAGAAATGGTCATAAGGTGGCTGAAAAGAATGGAAGACAAATTCAACAATATGAGTAAGAACCAAGAGGAAATGAAGAACCAAGAAGATATGAAAAATGACATAGCTGCTGTAAAGAACTCAATAGAAAACATCAAAAATAGACTAGAAGAAGCAGATGACCGCATCAGTGAGTTATAACACAAGATAGGAAAAAAAATACCCCAGTAGAGCAGCTTCTAGAAAAAAAAATTAAAAAGCAGGAGGAGAGCCTAAGGGAACTTTGGGCCAACACAAAGTAAAACAACATCTACATAATAGGGCTTCCAGAAGAAGAGGAAACTGAGCAAGGAATAGAAAACCTGTTTGAAGAAATAATGACAGAAACTTCCCTGATATAGAAAAGAAAAAACCCACACAGATCCAAGCTCACAGAGTCCCAAGCAAAATAAACCCCAAAAGACCGACACCAAGGCAAATTATAATTAAATGGGCAAACACCACCAACAAAGTAAGAATCTTAAAAGCTTCCAGAGAGAGACAGAAAGTTACCTAAAAAGAAAACCCCATCAAACTAACAACTGATTTCTCAACAGAAACTCATCAGGCCTGAAGGGAATGGAATGAAATATACAAAGTCATGCAAAGGAAGGCTTTGAATCCAAGATTGATAGCTGGCAAGGCGAAATCAGGAGCTTCACAAACATAAAGGGAATTTATTACCACTAAACCATCAATGCAAGAAATGCTAAATGACTGCTTTAAAAAAATAAAAGAAAGGAAATAGGAAGCAAAGAAGGAAAACTGGGGTAAAAAATTAAAATGGCAACAAATAAATACCTATCAATAACTTTAAATATAAATGGATTAAATGCCCCCGTCAAAGACATAGGGTAATGGACTGGATAAGAAAACATGACCCATATATCTACTGTCTACAAGAAACCCACCTCAGAAAAAAATATGCACACAGACTGAGGATGAAGGGGCCGACTGGAAGGCAAGGCAGTCCTTTAAGCCCTGAGACTCTACCCATCCCAAGCTCAATAGAGAGGCTTCTGAGGTTTTGCAAGTCTGGTATCATAAGACTGAATCCAACACATAAGTTCTCCCGGCATAGTGAAAATGCCAAGACAAGGGAAGGGATCACAAACAAAAGAAATGGAGGAAAACAAACGACTAGATATAGATTTCAAAACCACGCTTATAAGGTTTATCAAGAATCTCCTAGAAAAGATGGATAAATTTAGTGAGACCCAAGAGGAGATGAAAAAGAACCAACTAGAAATGCAAAAGAACCAACTAAAAATTAAACATACACTGACTGAATTAAAAAAATTGTACAGAGACCTAACAGCAGACTAGAGGAAGGCAAGAATCAAGTCAAAATTTTGAAATATAAAGAATCAGAAAACACTCAACTGGAAAAGCAAGAAGAGAAAAGAATACAAAAATGTGAAGATAATATAAGGAGCCTCTGGGACAGCTTCAAGCGTACCAACATCAGAATTATGGGGGTGCCAGAAGAAGAGAGAGAGCAAGATACTGAAAACCTACTTAAAGAAATAATGACTGGAAACTTCCCACATCTGGTAAAAGAAATAGACTTACAAGTCCAGGAAGCATACAGAATCCCATATAAAAGGAATCCAAAGAAGACTACACCGAGACACATCATAATTAAAATACCAAGAGCAAAAGACAAAGAGAGAATATTAAAAGCAGCAAGAGAAAAACAGTTCATTACCTACAAGGGAGCACCGATATGACTGTCAGCTGATTTCTCAACAGAAATGATGCAGGCCAGACGGGAGTGGCAAGAAATATTCAACATGATGAATAGCAAGAACCTACAACCAAGAATACCCTATCCAGCAAAGCTATCATTCAGAATTGAAGGGCAGATAAAGAGCTTCACAGAGAAGAAAAAGCTAAAGGGAGTTCATCAACTCCAAACCAGTATTATATGAAATGCTGAAAGGTACTCTTTTAGAAGAGGAAGAAGAAAAAGGTAAAAGATAAAAAATTATGAACAACAAATACATATCTATCAACAAGTGAATCTGAAAATTAAGGGAGTTGAAGAATTGATCAACAGAATAAACTGGTGAATATAATAGAATCGGGAACACAGAAAGGGAGTGGACTGATAATTCTCAGAGGGAAAGGGGGGAGGGATGTACAGGGAGAGATTGGACAAAAATCATATACCTATGGATGAGGTTAACGGGAGGGAGGGAAGGGTAGAGGGAAGGGTGGGAGACGGGAGGAAGCGAACTATGGAGGGGAAAAAAGAGAAACAAACGTAATAATCTGAATAATAAATATT
This sequence comes from Lasiurus borealis, assembly GCA_004026805.1. Lineage (NCBI taxonomy): Eukaryota > Metazoa > Chordata > Mammalia > Chiroptera > Vespertilionidae > Lasiurus > Lasiurus borealis. The sequence goes on from PVJN01038002.1 coordinate 8,632, forward strand.
TTAAAAAATAAAATAAAATGAAAAATAAATAAATTTTAAAAAAAGATAGACCATATGTTGGATCATAGGCAAAGTCTCTTCAAATTCAAGAAGATAGAAATCATATCAAGCATCTTCTCAGATCACAGTGGCATAAAACTGGAAATCAACTACAATAAAAACAATCCAAAAAAAAAATCAAACACATGGAGACTAAACAGCATGCTATTAAACAATGACTGGGTAATCAGAGAGCTCCAAGAAGAAATAAACATCATGGCAACAAATGACAATGAAAACACAACCATCCAAAATCTATGGGACACAGTGAAAGCAGTTTTAAGAAGGAAGTTCATAGCTCTACAAGCCTACTGAAAAAAAAAAAAAAAAAAAAAAAAAAAAAAAAAAAAAAAAAAAAAACAAGAAACAAGGGTAATAAATTACTTAACCCTACAACTCAGTTAGAAATAGAGCAACAAGAAAAGCCCAGTGTAAGCAGAAGGAAGGAAATAGTAAAGATCAGAGCAGAGGTAAATGACATAGAGACCAAAGAAACAATACAAAAGATCAACAAAACCAAGAGTTGGTTCTTTGAAAGGATAAACTAGATTGTTGAACCTCTAAGTAGGCTCACCAAGAAGCAAGAGATAGGATTCAAATAAACAAAATCTGAAATGAAAGAGGTGAAATAACAACAGACCCCTCCAAAATACAAAGGATTGTTTAAAAATACCAGGGCCGAAACCTGTTTGGCTCAGTGGATAGAGAGTCAGCCTGTGGACTGAAAGGTCCCAGGTTTGATTCTGGTCAAGGGCATATACGTTGGTTGTGGGTACATCCCCAGTTGGGAGTGTGCAGGAGGTGGCTGGTCAATGTTTCTCTCTCATCCATATTTCTAACTCTCTATCCTCCCTTCTTCTATGTAAAAAATCAATAAAATATATTTTAAAAAAATAAATAAAAATACTAGGAACAACTTCATTCCAACAAACTGGACAACCTGGAGGAAATGGACATATTCCTAGAAAAATATAACCTTACAAAAGTCAATCAGGATGAATCTTAACATCTCAATGGGCCAATAACTCTGGAAGAAAAATTGAAGCAGTCATCAAAAAGCTTCCAGCAAACAAAAACCCGCGGCCAGTTTCACAGAGGAGTTCTACCAAATCTTCAAGGAAGAATTAAAACCTACCCTCCTCAGATTATTCTAAAAAATTCAAGAAGAAGGAATAATTCCAAGTCCTTCTATGAAGCCAGTATCACCCTAATACCAAAACCAGACAAAGACAACACAATGGAAGAGAATTACAGGCCAATATCCCTCATGAACATAGGTGCCAAAATCCTCAACAAAATTCTAGCAAATCAGATCTCGCAGTACATCAGAAAGATCAGACACCATGACCAAGTAGGATTTATCCCAGGAATACAAGGATGGTACAATATTTTCAAATCAATAAATGTGATACATCACATAAACAAATTGAGAGATAAAAATCACATAGTCATATCAATTGATGCAGAAAAAGCATTTGACAAAATCCAACACCCTTTCTTGATCAAAAAAATTCTCAACAAGGTGGGAATAGAAGAATCATACCTCAACATAATAAAAGCCATATATGATAAACCCACAGCTAGCATCATACTCAATGGGCAAAAACTAAAACCATTTCTCCTAAGAACAGGAACAAGACAGGGATTCTCACTCTCACCACTCCTGTTCGACATAGTACTAGAAGTATTAGCCATTGCAATTAGACAAGAAGAAAAAATAAAAGGCATCCAAATTGGAAAAGAAGCAAAGCTGTCCTTATTTGCAGATGATGTGATATTGTATATAAAAAACCTGAAAGATTCCATCAAATAAATGAATAGAACAATGTAGCAGGATACAAAATTAATGCCAAGAAATATATGGCATTTCTATACACCAGTAGTGAACTTATAGAAAGAGAGGCTAAAAGAGCAATCCTATTTACCATCACGCCAAAAAAATTAAGATACCTAGGAATAAACTAACCTAAGGAGGAAATAAACCTATATGCGGAAAACTAAAGGACACTAAAAAAAAGAGATAGAGGAAGATGTAAACAGATGGAAGAGCATACCATGCTCATGGATTGGGAGAATCAACATCATTAAAATGTCCATACTTCTCAAAGCAATCTATAGATTCAATGCACTTCCCATTAAAATACCAATGGCATATTTCACAAATATAGAAAGAACTCTCCAAAGATTCATTTGGAACAAAAAAAAAAAAAGACTCCAAATGGCCACAGCAATCCTGAGAAAGAAGAATAAAGTAGGTGGGATCTCAATACCAGATTTCAAGCTATACTACAAAGCCACTGTTCTCAAAACAGCCTGGTACTGGCACAAGAATAGACATATAGATCAATGGAATAGGATAGAGAATCCAGATATTGACCCAAACCACTATGCTCAATTAATATTTGACTAAGGAGGCATGAACATACAATGGAGTCAAGACAGTCTCTTCAATAAATGGTGTTGGGAAAATTGGACAGATACATGCAAAAAAATGAAACTAGACCACCAACTTATACCATACACAAAAATAAATTCAAAATGGATACAGACTTAAATATAAGACAGGAAACCATAAAAATACTATAGGCATCCACAGGCAACAAAATCTCAGACATATGCTGAAAGAACTTATTCACTGATACTGTTCCTAGGGCAATGGAAGCTAAAGAGAAAATAAACAAATGGGACTACATCAAAATAAAAAGCTTTTGCACAGCAAAAGAAACCATCAACAAAACAACAAGAAAGTCCACTGTATGGGAGAACATATTTACAAATGTTACCACTGAAAAGGTTTAATCTCCAACATCTACAGCCAACTTATACAATTTAATAAAAGGAAGATAAATTATCCAATGTAAAAAAAAGGGCAATTGACCTAAATAAAATCTTTTCAAAAGGAGAGAGAAGGCCAAGAGACACATGAAAACATGCTCTAAGTTGCTAATTATCTAAGAGATCCAAATCAAAACAACAATACGATACCATCTCATACCTGTCAGAATGGCAATCATCAACAAATCAACAAATGACAAGTGTTGGCGAGGATGCAGAGAAAAAGGAACCCTCATGCACTGCTGGTGGGAATGCAGACTGGTGCAGCCACTGTGGAGAACAGTATGGAGTTTCCTCAAAAAAACTAAAAATGAAACTCATTTAACTCAATAATCCCACTCCTAGAAATATATCCTAAGAAACTAGAAACACCAATCAGAAAGGATTTATACACCCCTATGTTCATAGCAGCACTATTTACAATAGCTAAGATTTGGAAACAGCCTAGGTGCCCATCAGCAGATGACTAGATCAGAAAACGATGGTACAGCTACATAGTGGAATACTATGCTGCCATAAAAAAGGAATTCTTGCCAGAACCGGTTTGGCTCAGTGGATAGAGCGTCGGCCTGCGAACTGAAAGGTCCTGGGTTCGATTCCAGTCAAGGGCATGTACCTGGGTTAAGGGCACATCCCCAGTAGGGGGTGTACAGGAGGCAGCTGATCAATGTCTCTCTCTCATCGATGTTTCTAATTCTCTATTTCTCTCCCTTTCTCTCTGTAAAAAATCAATAAAATATATTTTTTTTAAAAAAGGAATTCTTACCATTTGCAGCAACCTGGATGGAACTGGAGAGCATTGTGCTAGTTAATGAAAGAAAATACCACATAATCTCACTCATTTATGGATAATAAAGAACATTATAAACTGATGAACAAAAAGATAGATACAGAGGCAGTAAAGCATCAAACAGACTGTCAAATTACAGTGGTAAGGTTAGGGAGAGGTGCGGTTCATAAGAGATCAATCGAAGGACTTGTATGCATGCATATAAGCATAACCAATAGATGCAAGACACTGGAGGCTGAGGGCATGCATGGGAGTGGTATGGGATGGGGGCAATGGGAAGATATGTATGTAGACATATAATACATTAATAACAAAATGGGGGGAAGGGGAATCTCATAGGCTACTCTCAGGAATAAATAAATAAAAATAAAGAGCAAAGCCCTGACAGTACCCTAAGTGGTCTCAGATCTGTCTCTTGCTTCAACAGTTTTTGGATGGAACAGACACTTGGGCTATTTCCAGATGCCACTTCTTAACAGCCTCCCGCCACTCTCTTGCATCTTATCCAGTCACCACCTTCAGAACCACTTCTGAGACCAGCCAACACACCAGTGTTTTATCTACCTTAACTCCTTATTGCCGAGCAACCATGAGCTCCCAAATTCATCAGCATTATTCCACCGAGGTGGAAGCTGAGGTCAACTCCCTGGCCAGCCTGCACCTGAGGGCCTCCAGCACCTACCTCTCTCTGGGATTCTATTTCCAAGGAGAAGATATGGCTTTGAGGGTGGGGGCCCCTGCCTCCGAGTTGGTGGAGAGGAAGCAGAAGGCACTGAGCATCTCTTACAGTCGCAAAACCAGTGCGTTGGCTGCATTCTCTTCCAGGATGTGCTGAAGCCTTGGGAGGTGAGTGGGCAAACTCAGGATGCCATGGAAGCCACCAAGGCCTTGGAGAGGAACCTGGGCCAGGCCCTTCTGGAGCTGCAGGCCCTCAGCTCTGTGGATTCCTGGAGAACCACTTCCGGGGTGAGGAGGTGAAACTCATCAAGATGATGGGTGACACCTGACTCGCCTCCACAGGCTGCCGGCTGCCAGCTGGGCTGGGCGAGTATCTCTTCAAAAGGCTCACCCTCAAGCACCACCCGGAGCCTTTGGATCCCAGAGGCCTTTGAGGAGCCCCTCTGCATTCCCTTGGTGTCCGGCTTTTACCTGAGCCTCTCCCTGAAACCACTAGCCATTCTTTTCACCATCAGAAGCTCTCTCCCATGCATTGGACCAAATGAAACAATAAAGCTTTTTGCAGCAAAGAGAAAAAAAAAAAAAAAAAAGCAGACTCCTTAAAAACATCAAAAAGGATCCTTATACAGGATCAATCACAAATGGAATTGTGGGAAATCATGTGGTGACATTATATCTTAAGTTACAAGTCACTTCTTTGTGGGATAATTTTCCATATTGGAATTTTGTTTCACATTTTCTCAGCAGCTCCATTTCATTCCCAGAAACTAGCTGCCCATAAAGAATCTAGTGGCCCAATCATGCATGCCAGGGACCCAAAATCTGAGAGGATTCACTTGGCTAGCCAAGAACCCTTAACTAGAGGCGATCTGGTTTCTTTCTCAGGGCTGGAACAAAACAGTGAAAATACTTCTACTTAAAATAGAAACTGTAATCTAAAAGAAATCTTGTTCCTTTTCTTTTAATATAAGAACTGAAGCAGAAATATGGAGTGTGACTTGGGATTGACTTATACTGGGTTTAAGAAAAGAACTTCATATGAAAACAAAATCTTAATTGGCACTAGACTGCATAACCAATACTTCATTTACAAACTCTATGTGGTGCTTAGTATAGAACAGAATCAGGATAGAAAAGCAGTAAGGCCAACTTCTTGTCAGACTATCAAAACACTAACCCATCTGAAAGCAGGTAAATACCTTTCCTTAATGTCCATTTAAATATGTGCTGAGGTTTATAGACACAAAAGCACCATTGTGAACACAGGATATGACTTTATGTAATCTGATCCCAGGAGCTAGCTGACATTGATAAAGATCCCTATTTGCAAACAAACCAAGCAAAGTTGTTCAAAAGCAACACCGAAAGAACAGGAAAATTCTTCCTACCGAAACCAATTGTGCCTTTCTGCTCTCTGACCAGTTGTGCTTCCATTCCAGTACACAGTCACTCTTCTTCAGTCTTCACATCAACTATTTCTTAGGATAATTTACAGTGCTTTTGGTGATTTCAGGCCAAAGATGCATAAAAGCATTGTTGCTTAACTCTGATATTTGGTGAGAGATTTCCTGAATAGGTTAAAAGGGCATGAGACATTTCTATATATGAGATTTTAAAATTACTTTCAAATATGATATCAAAGTACTATATCAAGAAAATACTACTATCAAAGGTCTATCTAGCCCTGGCTATTGTGGCTCAGTTGATTGAGCTCTGTCCCATGCACCCAAAGGTCTCAGGTCAGGATACATACTCAGATTATGGGTTCGATCCCTGGTCCGGATCTGGGTTGGGATTTATGGGAGGCAACCTATCGATGTTTCTCTCTCTCTTCAAAGTCAAAAAAAACATATTTTTTAAAAAATCTGTCTATTCTCATTCTTGCAGGTCATTATAAATTATTCATTTCAGTCATTCCACTGTTTAGTAGCATGTATTCAGAACTGAAGTAGCATAGTAATTCTAGTAAGTGCCAGTCCTTACTAAGAAACCTTGGAAGTCCATCCAACAGTAATTTGGAGGCAATGCTAATAAATCAGCCCTCTAAAATACCAGTCCTTGCTATCTAGTATAGCTGAAAATAAGCATAACCCCACAACCCAGCAACTCCATTACTAAATATAAACCCTAAATATATATATATATATATATATATATATATATACAATGAGACATGTATTAGAATGTTCATTGCAACACTATTTATAGTAGCATAATTGGGAAAACTCTGAAAGCCCACCAGCAGATAATTAGATGCACAAATTGTGGTGTAATTATAGGATAAAATACTCATAGACATTAAATAAATAGTTACTTCATACTAACTTAGCTCTTAAAAACATAATTTCAGTGAATAAAAGCAAGTTTCAGACTATTTTATTTAGTACAATACCATTTATATAAATTTTAAAGTCATATAGTCAAACAGAAAACATTTAGAAATGAGTTAAGTGTCCATAAAGAAAATATTGGACAAATTAAGACAATATGTTTACACAATAAAAGAGACCATTACTTTTTAAATGATAGTGTAAAGCTCTGTTGATTGACATTGAAAAGGTCAATGATGTTTTTCTAAATGAAGAAGCAATATATATACTATGCTCTGATTTTTGTTTTCAAAAAAAAAGTGTATATGCATAAAATACGTTAACTGTTTCTGGGTGATAGAATAATTGGTAAGCTTTAATTTCTTCTTACATTTTTCTGAAAATTTTTTGCAATTAATGGTATTGCTTTTATAGTCAGAAAAAATTTTACTACAAAATAGGAAGGACCAAATCACAATGTGGTAGATTTTATTTCCAGAGATGGCTGCACCAATATATCTCATCCCACATGCTTCTTTTACAGTGCGATATTGACACTGCTCCACGGAGAGGTAGAGCCTCCCTTCCCACCCCTTGAATTTGGGCCAGGCTTTGGGCTTGCTTCTAATGAATAGAACACAGTCAAGTAACTGTATTACTTCCAAGGATAGTTCTTAAAAGATGATACAACTTCTACCTGGTTTGTTCTCTCTCCCCATTCACCCTTGGAACCCAGCCACAACGTCATGAATTAGCCCAGGCCACATAGAGAGGTTTCATGGAGATATTCTGGCCAACAGCCCAGCTAAGGCCTCAGCTGAGAGCCAACATCAACCACCAGACTTGGGAGTGAACTAGTCTTTAAATGATTCCACCTCTAGCCTTGGAATCTTCAGGCCGAGACCCCACACACCTCTGTGCCTTGCCCAGGACCTGTGAACATAATACGTGGTTTTGTGCCATTGTATCTTGGGTATATTTTGGGGTAATTTACTCCAAAGTCCTAGAAACTGAAACATACAAATAAGCAACATTACATGTTATTTAAGGCTATGTACGAATGTGGTAAGGATAAGTCAATTGACAAAAATAATCATTTCTTGCTATCTTAACATGACTCAGAAAACTCATGTCTAGGTATAAATGCTGGAAAGCAAATGCATAATGGGATATGTACTAGGAAGTTATTGTAACACTATTTATAGTAAGATAATTAGAAAATACCTAAAAGTTCATCAGCAGGAAATTAGATACATAAATTATGATGTAATTGTGTCATAGAATGCTTATAGAAGTTAAATAAATTGTTGCATATACTAACTTAGCATGGATTGAATACATACCAAATTCCTTCTAATAATTGCTTCAAGGAGGATGGGAAGAGAATGGGACTAAGAAAGGACCCCAGGGTACTACAATGGTATGTGGATTTTTTTTAAAGGTCAAAGGGTAAAAAAACAAACAACAACAAAAAAAAACTTCTTTAATTTAAAATATTTGTTTGAGCCTGCTGGCATGGCTCAGTGGTTGAGCGTCGACCTATGACCCAGGAGGTCACTGTTCAATTCCTGGTCAGGGCACATGCCTGGGTCAAGCTTGATCCCCAGTGTGGGACATGCAGGAGGCAACCAATCAATGATTCTCTCTCATCATTGGTATTTCTATCTCTCTCTCCCTCTCCCTTCCTCTCTGAAATCAACAAAAATATATTTATAAAGTATTTGTTTGAAGCAAATATGACAAAATGCTAACATTTATTCTGATTATGGAAAAACAGGTGATTATAATTGCCCATGGATTTTTCTGTATTCACTTTCTCTCTACCATGCCAAAAGTAAATCTAATTTTTAAACTACCACATTTGCCCCTCAGAGAAAACAGAAAGATAAGGTGATGCTTTATGCTAATGGTATACTTTGATTGCCAAAAAGTACAAGTAGCAGAGAAAATGGGTGAAGATCAAATATTCTAAAACCCCAAACTCTGTTCTGTAGAAAACCTATAGAACATTTCATGTCTAGGAATACCTGGTCACTTAGGAAAACAGTTGAAATAATTTTTAGAAGTGTACTATAAGTTAAATTACTTAATGTTGTCAATTGTATTAGTCACAATTCCATTAATTATTTTATATGCTAGATAGATAGATAGATAGATAGATAGATATAGATTATAGATACATAGGTAGAGATATAGACATACTAATAGAACATATAGAGAATAAAAACTTCACTTTATATAAAAAGAATATTTAGGATTGCATATTATATACTTTATATATGTATATGTAGAGAGAATGTCATATATGTATATATATTTCTATAGATAAAAATATTAATGGCTATAGATGAGTGACTGGTAACTTCTGCTTCACAAATATCCACGCTAAAATTACTGAATGTGCAGAATGGAAATTAATATGCTCTTTCTGGTAGATAGTGGGGCAATATATATCAAAAGTCTTAAGAATGTGCACACTGAGGAGAAACTAAGATGGCAGTATAGGTAAACACCTAAACTGCTGCCTCGCACAACAATTTCAAAACTACAGTGGTACCTCGAGATACGAGTGCCCTAACATACGAGATTTTTGAGATACGAGCCATCGAGCAAGCGATTTTTGCTTTGAAATATGAGCAACAGTTGAGATACGAGTAATTGCGCAAATCGGCCGGCTGCACATGACCCACCATTTTACCTCGACTCGAGCGTCTCATAGTTTCCCATGCCTCAAGATTATGGAACGAATTAAACTCATATCTCGAGGTACCACTGTACAACCAAAAAACAAAACAGACATCATCCAGAACCACAGGAAGACTGGCTGAGTGGAAATTCTACAACTAGAAGGAAAGACAAAAGCACACTGAGACTCAGAGGAACTGCAGAAGGCAGAGGTACTGAGGTATGCGCGCAGCAAGGGCTGGCAACTAAGAATGCAGATGGCTTTCTCAATCAGGAGGAGACAAAAGCTCCCAACTGCTCTGAACTCTAGTTCCAGATGAGACTCTGGGGAAGAAACTGAACTGACTGGCAGCGGGCAAAATTCAAAAGCAGCTTTCTCTCAGAAGTGCTTGCAGAGATTACCATGGGACACTGAGATCCAGGTGCCTCTGAGGGCAAGGCTGACTGGAAGCCATTGCTGTCTGCTCTGCCCTGTGACTCCACCCCATCCAAACTGAGCACAGAGGCTTTTGCAAGTCTTGTCTCATAAGGGTGTCTCCAGCACAGAAGTTCTCCCAGCATAGACACAGCTGATCCTCACAGCCAAGTGGTCTGGAAGTCAATTCCTCCCAGGGATACCAACAACAATCAAGGCTTAACTACAATAAGACTGTGCACACAGCCCACAAAGGGGTGCACCAAGAGTGTCCACCTAGATAACTGGGGAGGCTGAGCCACTGGGCCCTATAGGACACCTAGCACACAAAGCCATTCTATCAACTCAGAGGAAAAAAAACAGGTCACAAATGAAAGAAATGGAGGAAAACAAACAACTGGATATAGAGTTCAAAACCACTGTTATAAGGTTTTTCAAGAATTTTTCTAGAAAAGACCAATAAATTTAGTGAGACCCTTGAGGACATGAAAACGGGCCAACTAGAAATTAAGCATATGCTGACTAAAATAAAAAACAATATACAGAGATTCAACAGCAGACTAGAGGATCACAAGAATCAAGTCAAAGATTTGAAATACAAAGAAGCAAAAAACATCCAACTGGAAAGAAAAAAGAAAAAAGAATCCAAAAATTTGAAGATAGTGTAAGGAGCCTCTGGGACAACTTCAAGCATACCAACATCTGAATTATGGGGGTGCCAGAAGAAGAGAGAGCAAGATACTGAAAACCTATTTGAAGAAATAATGACTGAAAACTTCCCCCACCTGGTAAAAGAAATAGACTTACAAGCCCAGGAAGCACACAGAACTCCAAACAAAAGGAATCCGAAGAGGAACACATCAAGATACATCATAATTAAAATACCAAGAGCAAAAGACAAAGAGAGAATATTAAAAGCAACAAGAGAATAACAGTTAATTACCTACAAGGGATCACCCATAAGATCATCAGCTGATTTCTCAACAGAAACTATGCAGGCCAGATGGGAGTGGCAAGAAATATTCAAAGTTATGAAAAGCAAGAACCTACAACCAAGATTACTCTACCCAGCCAAGCTATCATTCAGAATTAAAGATCAGATAAAGAGCTTCACAGATAAGAAAATGCTAAAGGAGTTCATCGCCACCAAACCAGTATTATATGAAATGCTGAAAGATATTCTTTTTTTAAAAAATATTTTTTATTCGTTTTTTACAGAGTGGAGGGGAGAGGAATAGAGAGCCAGAAACATCAATGAGAAACATCGATCAGCTGCCTCCTGCACACCCCACAGGCGATGTGCCTGCAACCAAGATACATGCCCTTGACCAGAATCAAACCTGGGACCTTTCAGTCTGCAGGCTGACGCTCTATCCACTGAGCCAAACCGATTTCAGCCTGAAAGGTATTCTTTAAGAAGAGGAAGAAAAAGAAAAAGGTAAAGATAAAAACTATGAACAACAAATAAATATCTATCAACAAGTGAATCTAAAATTCTAGTGAATAAAAAATCTGATGAACAGAAAATACTGGTGAATATAATAGAATCAGGGGCATAGAAAGGGAGTGGACTGACAATTCTCAGGGGAAAGGGGTGTGGCGTTTCGGGAAGAGACTGGGCAAAAATCATACACCTGTGGATGAGGACAGTGGGGGGTGGGGGTAAGGGCAGAGAGTGGGATGAGAACTGGGTGGAGGGGAGCTATGTGGGGGGGGGAAGAGGAACAATTATAATAATCTGAACAATAAAGATTTATAATAAAAAGAATGTGCACACTAAAAAAAATTTTAATTGATAATGTCCAATGTGGGACTCTTATAGGCTGTTAAGGGAAGTAAATATTGGTACAACTTCTTTGGATGTCAATTTGGCAGTACCTACTAAAATTTTCCATGCACATACACTTTGACCTAGTAATTTCACTCTTAGGGAACTGAGTATGTGTACAAAATACCTGTATAAAAAGAATTATGCCCAGTCCATATGGCTCAATGGTTGAGCATTGACCTATGAACCAGGAGATCACCATTGGATTCCTGGTCAGGGCACATGCCTGGGTTGCAAAATCCCCAGTAGGGGGCGTGCAGGAGGCAGACAATCAATAATTCTCTTCATCATTGACATTTTTTTCTCTCCCTCTCCCTTCCTCTCTGAAATCAATAAAAATATATTTTAAAAAAGAAAACCTGGTCTTCAAGGGTCTCCCATTT
>PVJN01038003.1:0-20593 GCA_004026805.1 Lasiurus borealis
TGATGTGTATTTTCTTTAAATTCCCCTTTTAAGCCAGGTTTTATACTTCTGAAGGATATGTTGATTTTGCATAGGAAAAAGATATGCAGCAAAAACTGAAGAGCAAGTGTGTTTATTTTTTAAATCACAGTTTACATTACTGTTATTATTATAATAAAGGCTTATCCAAAGTTTAATGCTGGCACAGTTTGATTCTTTTCCTTTTGACAAGGCGATACTTTTTTAACTTAATATTTCATCAACTATAATGCTATTAGAGACTTATTTTCACTTAGTTCACTCATCAGGCAGTGAGATGGCAATAAAGAAGAATCGCTCCTTTGAGACGTTAATGCTTTGGAATAAATGATGTGCTAGAACAGAAATTTAATTAATTTACAGAGTATATTGATAGTCCCTTGTTACTGTGCTGTATATTTTTAATCTTCTTTAACATCTGTAGTAAAGTGTTTGAAAACCCCTGCAGTTGAGCAACTAGTAGATAATTAAGTAATAAGGGAAGAGGTTTCTAGAGGGAAAAAGATTCTTTTTACCAAATGCTGTCATAACATGAATAAAGAACTGCTACTATGATATGCAATGGGAAAAAAATAATATGCTACCTAATTTGATACTGTTCCAAAGATATTGTAAGCTTCTCATATTTAAAATGTGAATTGTAGCTTAAGAACTTTTCTCTGAAGTTTAAACAGATGCACTGTACTGACAAATCAGATGACCAAAAGCTTTCCCCAGTTCATCTGCCATTATGCTGCTTAAATTCATTTGCCTTTTTGAACAGAAATTAGCTTGAACCAAGCTTCGAAGTTTTGAAATAAATATTTTAAAATTCTGAATAAGTATTGTAAATGGTATATTTCAGATTTTCAACCGGTTTGTTTTTATCTTCTGACAACTTCATAAAAAACATATAAGGAATTTCCCTTTCCCCAATATTTTCGCTTATGATACAGACATAAAATAAGTGCAGAAATTTTATTGTTTTTATTTCAGCAAAAGCTGATGAAGCATTGAGAGCCAAAGAAAGAAATGAAGAAGAAGCAAAGAGAAGAAAGGAGGAAGGTAAAGGCATATGTTCATTTTGCATTAAAGCATTCATTATAATGAGGGATCGCTAGTAGACATGTTTTCTTTCATTTATTTAAGAACTATGAGCCCGGTGCACAAAATTCGTGCACTGGGGAGGGGTCTCTCAGCCCAGTCTGCCCCCTCTCATATACTGGGAGCCCTCAGGGGATGTCCTACTGAAGGCTTAGGCCACAGTCTGGCCTCCCTTTGTGGAGGTGACCAGGCTGATTAGGGGAAGGACACCAGCCCTGTCACCCCACTGCTGCACCCACTGCCAGCCATCACAGCCGCCAAGGTATTTTCATCAACACAGACTCCAGTCCCTTCGCCATGAAAAAATGACAACTTTCTTTAAACATTTTCAAGATGTGTCTTTCATAGGGTATGACCTTCCTTCCTTCCTTCCTTCCTTCCTTCCTTCCTTCCTTCCTTTCTTTCTTTTTTTGTATCCTCACCTGAGGATATGTTTTCCTTTATTTTTTCCCCTTCCCTCTGATCACAAGCTTAACCCCTGCCCAAGTCTAAAGCCTCCCCCCAAGGCCCCCACTGCTCCAATTGCCAGCTTGGCCTGACACTTTAGGCTTGGGCAGGCCCCCCTCTCCCCCCCCACACCTCCAATCGCCAGCTCAGCCTGAGGCTTTAAGCTGGGGGCCCCCGCACCTTTGATTGCTCGGAGTGACCTGGGTGCTGAGGATGTTCCCAGGAGGCAGGTACATCTGCAAATTAACCGCCACCTTTGTTGGGCTAATTTGCATACTCACTATGATAGGCGGAGCGGAGGTACAGTCAATTTACCTGTTTGTCTATTATTAGGTAAGATAAACCATAACATTTAATGAAATTAGGGGATACCCCTTGCTACTGCATGAGTCTAAACTATAACACAGTATCACGCTATACTCAATATCTTGGACACTAATTATTGTTCATTAACATAAATGTTAGTGTATTAGCATCCTAATATATATTCTGGGGAAACTGGGAAGATATAAAGTTATAAAGTAGAGCTGGTGTTGGTTTGTTTCCTTCTTACTTTTATCCTTATACTTAACAAATTATTAAAACCAGTCGTAGAAATGGATCAAACTTATCTGTACATGTTGACACTTTGCCAGCGATGAAGGCCCCATGACAAAAAACAAACAAACAAAAAACACTTTAAATAAAAAAGCTCTTGAGGAAATATTAAACTATGAAATGTCAGAAGTAGTCATAATTCAAATTAAGAAATTCATGTCATAGTGTTTTAGGTTAAATATTTTCTTTTAATCATATTGAAACCACCGTCCAAAGATATTATGCAAAGAAATCTAACTCATTTCAATCTCCTCTAAAAGTTTTTATTTCCCCTTAGTTTGTTGTGACTTGTGTAAGTGAAAATGTTGCGTTCTTTCCTTCACATAGGCTTTATAGATAACTGTTCTAAATTACAGTGCTTAAAGCAAGATCCAGGCAAAGCTTTCCCTGTGAGTTAAGTTGATGCACTTGGACTGCAATCATGTCTCTTTACTGGCTAATTAGCAGAGTAACTATTTCCTCTGTGAGCTTTCAAGAAGTTGAAGCCTGATAATGTGTTCTGAGTATTGGCTTTGAATGCCCTTGTCTAAATCTGAACATTGACATTTTCACCATAATACATATCTTTTATGTATTATGTCAGAAACATTTTTTTAATTCCCAACTTTCAAATGTGAGCTGAGAACCAATAGAACCTAAAATGTTTGAGTATGACGGGTTAGAATGATTAAAAGCAGCGTTCCAGGAGAGCCATGCCCCCAAAGCAAATCAACAAATCAAAAAAGGAAGAAGCTAACATAACCAACCTGTGTAGATTTAAGTGGTAGAACCCTACAAATAAGTAAATTCAAAGTACATGTGGACTAATTTATATCTATAAATGTGCAGTATTCTTACCTTATCTGCCCCCATAAGTCGTAGCTTTATGTTCTTGTCTACGGTCGGCAAACTCATCAGTCAACAGAGCCAAATATCAACAGTACAACGATTGAAATTTCTTTTGAGAGCCAAATTTTTTAAGCTTAATCTTCTTCTAACGCCACTTCTTCCAAATAGACTGTCCCAGGCCGTGGCATTTTGTAGAAGAGCCACACTCAAGGGGCCAAAGAGCCGCTTGTGGCTCGCAAGCCACAGTTTGCCAACCAGTGTCCTAGATCAACTAATTTTATGGTTTAGAAAACAAGTAAATTCCAATGGCAAACATCCTAAGTAGGAAACTCTTCTCTTGGCTTGCTGAGTGCACATTTTGGCACTGTTAAGGGAAACAATCTGATTTCAGTTGTGCTTATGGTGACCCATAGTACAAATAGATATACTACTAGACGCAAAATAGTCTAAGAAAATTATAATAGAAACTTTTAGGGAGTGCTCCAATGTTATGTGGTATTATGATCAATGAAACTTACTAATAACATAATAGCCCTTATAAAACACTGTCATACTGTAAATTACAAGTGTGGTACTTATTACCAATCAACATAGAGAATATATCTTGTAGTAGTTATTAATCTAATCCCATTAATTCAAATCTTAATTGGAGTCATAATCCGTTAGAAAAGGATGCTACTGTGATTATTATTTTGAAATACATACATATATATATATATATATATATATATATATATATGTTTGTGTATATATATATATATATATATATATATATATATATACACACACACATGCCCTAGTGCAGTGGTTGGCAAACTGCGGCTCTGTTGACTAATGATTTTGTCAACCACTGCCTTAGTGAAACACATGTTTCAAACACTTCAAAATCCCTCATTTATGCAAAGAAATCTAATGAAGTTTTAATGGTGACATTGATATTTCTAATGGTCTCTCTTTTTTTTCCTTCATTAAATTGGTTCTAACTATATTTTAAAGGATATTTTGTTAAGGCTTTCTTAAGTAACTAGAAATACTTAAATGTTGTATTTTAATATTTTTTCACTTAAACTTTTACTAAGTCATTCAGACCTTGCACTTAGTCTGTGATCTGAAAGTTATTGAAAAAGCACATCCTCCAATCATAGCTGTTTTAAGTCTGTTATCCTAACTCAGTGGCCACGGCTTGCAAGCAACATACGGCTCTTTGACCCCTTGAGTGTGGCTCTTCTACAAAATACCCCGTCCTGGGCGAGTCTATTTTGAAGAAGTAGCATTAAAAGAAGTTTAAGTTTAATAAATATGGCTCTCAAAAGAAATTTCAATCATTGGACTGTTGATATTCGGCTCTGTTGTCTAATGAGTTTGCTGACCACTGTCCTAACTAGTGTGGACTCTAAAATTATATAGGATTTAGTATCCACAATGCCTAGCACATAGTAAATACTCAGTTTCTTATTTATTGCATGAATGAACAAATGATCAGTTCACTCTTCATTCTTTAAATCCATGCTTACATACATTATCTTGAGCTTGTAGTTTATTCCAAATAACCTGGTTGAGAGTGTAACCCAACTCTGTTATGTCCCTTTTCCAATACAAGACCTCACTCAGTCTATTTCTCAAAAGAATTATAGCCGTTCAAAAAGAAACCAATGAATTTCAAAATATTACTGTATCAATGTTTGCTAATATGGATTTATCAAGTCTTTATCTGAGCTCACTGAATTTTCGGTGCATACAAAAATCATAAGAGAATTAGTACTACAAATGTTGAAGGAAAATTCTGATAAAATAACATAATGACAATAATTTTAAAAGATAAAACATGTGTTTCATTCAGTAGTTTTCCTTTGGTTATACTCTATAAGTAAAAGAAAAAGTAAATCACTGGCTACATTCTTTGTGTTGTTGTTTGCTTTCAACAGTTTTTCTTATTGGTTGCTTAGAGACTTGAATGTTATCAAGTTGATCTTTCTGAAAATGATTAATGTATAAACTATCCTTATTTTCCTTATATAATTAACCTAGCTAATATTAAAATCTGAGCTAATCTATATGTATATATATTTCTGTATCTGAAAGAATAATAATCATTAATTTCCAATCTATAAGCCAGTAGTAATTCACGCTATCATATCACTAATACAGTTCATCTCTTAATTTCTCAGTATGCTAATATACAGCCAGGATTGAAAGCACTGGTAAAATGTAGATAGATGTTATCTACACAACTCCATTTTTCCACTCTCTGTTATCTCAAAAGAGCTACTATTTTAGTATAGTAAGATCTGTGCCTTTCAAATACTATCTATTATGCAACACTTTTCTTTGAATGTTCTTAAATCAGTATCATAATTATATATTTGCAAGTATTGTATTCAAGATAAAAATCAAGCTACTCACCAAAACTTGTCCAGGGTAACTGCGTGGCCTTCTACCCATTAGACAGTGGGTCCCCATTGAGAGTGCTCTTCACGGTCCTTGTACAGCTCAATAGATTGTCCACTTACTGAATATCATCAGTAGTTAGAATGGACCCTCTTTCTTGAACCATTGACTCTCTAACTCTTTCCATATTAGCTGGATTATGTAAAGGGCACATTATTTAGTAGTAAAAGTCAACTGAATATTTAAAGTTTAGGTTTATAGTTTCCTTTTTAAAAACTAAGCACTGTTTTCTAATTCTACATTATATTTTAGGAAAAAATAGTATTAAATCTTTCTTATTCTTTGACCTATTAAACACTTGAGTTCTACTTTCACTTTTTTCTCTGTATGTGATTGAAAATGTTCAGACTGCATGAAATTAACAATCATTTCAACCCTTTTATTTTTGTACTATAAATGCTTTAGCATAACTTTAGATTTTTCTGTATTTTATTTTTATATTTAATATTATATGTATTTAAGCATTCTAATTATGTTTTTTTAATATATTTTATTTATTTTTTACAGAGAGAAAGGGAGAGGGAGAGAGAGTTAGAAACATCGATGAGAGAGAAACATCGATCAGCTGCCTCCTGTGCACCCCCTTACTGGGGATGTGCCCTTGACCGGAATGGAACCTGCGACCCTTTAGTCCACAAACCGACGCTCTATCCACTGAGCCAAATCAGTCAGACCCTAATTATGTTTTAAATCCAGTTATAAGTATAATAGTCTTATTTCGCACTTGAATTTCTAATATGAATTTATATGTGCTATAAGTGTAGTAGCTTTTTCATTCTTTCTCCCCCTGTGTTTATTCACAATAATTCTGCCCATTTGTTAATTTTCTATTTCAAATATTTTTGTTTCCAAAAGTATTAGGCAACCCATTCTAAATTATCAAGGCAACAGTGGACAGTGATAATAGGGACATAATATAAGGTAGTTCAAGTTTAATTTGTTTCCACTGAAATTCATCAGTTCTTTTGCCACATTCTATCCACAAGAGGAAAAATAGATTAGCCTTAATTTTATCTTTGTTATTGTTAATCCTTTGGTAAAGGTGAAGGTAAAAGTACCATTAGCTAAAAGGAAAAACAGGTGCCAGGCAGTGTTCTAAGTACTTTACATATTTTAACTCTCTTAATCCTCATGAACTCTCTGAGGTTTGTGCTGTTATTATCTCTGTACTATAGGGAGGATAGGGAACTAAGGCACTGAGTGCTTTTTAACTTGCTATAAGTGGTGAAGCTAATAAGTGATGAAACTAGTACCCAAACCCAGGCAATATGACTCCAAATACTCCCCTTCTTTAAACAGCCTACACAATTCACAACCTTTACCATTAGTGTTCAAATAAGTATGATTCAGTGCAGTCTTCTCTTGTCCTGAGATCTGTACCCACATGAGGTTGCCTCACTTGGGTTTGTGGGGCATCCAACAAATGAGGTACTCCAGTAGATGCACATTTTCCTTTTTTCATAATCTCTGTTTGCTTTTCTCCCTAGTGACTGGCCTATCTGTGCAAGTCACTCACTTGTCAAATCCACACCAGCCTTCAGAGCCTGGACCAGAGCCAGCCCTGAGCATCTAGTTTCTCAAGTTCCTTTCTCAGATATCCCGCTCTCCTAGTGCTTGTAAAACACACCAAATACCAAGTCTCAACCACACTCAGGAGAGAACTGTTACAACTCCTTTTTTCCCTCCACTGTGGTTCCCTGCCTAAGACCAGCAAAGAAGGTAAATGTTTGGGATTCTAAATATCCTTTATTCCTTCTGGAGACGCTTTGGAAGAAGGTTGGAGTGAAGGTAGTAGGGTAAAGTTAACAGCTGAACAGCTGTAGTGTTATCATTTAGGACTCACTGTTTTAATTGGCATGTTGATATAAGTAGATTAGATAGAGAAGTAAGCATCGTCCTTTTTGTCTTGTCCATTGTAATAGTATCTTTATAATACTATTTCTTTACTAGGTTTCAATATATGAAAATTTATCTCTACCCCAACCCCCTCTTTGTCTTACTACATTAATAGTTCTTTTCCAAGATTTAAAATATCTCTTTAAGAAATTTTTATTCCTGTGTATGAGATTTAATAGTCCTGCATTTTCCATAATGCAGTATTTTTTTTAAATGACGGAATAGTGCCTTAACACATTGTTAAGAGCTGTTTTCTTTCAGTAAATTGATCAGCTTAGTTTGAATGTATTGCTTTAGCCCATATTTTTTCAAGTTCTTATTTTCTCAAAAAATCACTCCACAACAAATACTCAGTTATTCAGACTCACCATCTGTCTTACTCCCTCAGCAGTGATTTGTCCTTTACAGTCTTCTTGATTCCAAATCTGCAAGAACTGATCATAAATAGTTTCAACTTTTTTTTTCACATGTAGTTTCATCTATGTCATATTTCATATCATTTATTCCTTAATTTTGAAGCTTGTGTACTAATCAATGCGTACTAATTCATTTTTAGCTAACTTTTTAAAAACCAGACTCCTTCCTTACTTTCCTAATAAATCATTGGTAATGTTTTTGCTTCATATGCATTCAGCTGTACTCTGTATGGACTTGGAAGCCAGTTTAGATCACATTTTACTTATTTTCAGTAAGATGCTCAAGATGGTCACGTATATTGAACAAAGATGCACTGATATCTATTTAACCTTTAATAGGCCTCCAATACCAACCATTGTGTATTTCTTTAATAGTGTATATATTTTCTGTGCTCTACACTCAACAAATTTCAAAACAAACTCAGAGCTACAGCTTTCTCTTTTAATCAGATATTTCTGAAATAAATGAAACACTAGGAAGCTGACATACATATTAAATGCCCACAGGTGTACAATCCTGGGAGTAACCTAGGAAAGCCATTGTACTCTAGTGGAAATAGCCTAGCTTCTTCTAGCTGAAGGAAATGAATGAGGTTCAGAATCCCAGCTCTGCCATTTACTGGCTCTGTGACAGAATAAGTCCCTTAGCTTCACTATGACTCTAAAGAAAGAAGATGATAAAATCTGCCTACAATTGTTAAAAATAGAAATGGCATATTGTATGTAAAAATTACTTCAGAACTACACAGTATTGCATGACTCAGAATTACAGCACAAAAGAGTATCATGATCATCCTTTTGTATGAATTTCTTTAGTAACTTCGATAAATTCAAAAAGTACATTCTGCGCACTGTTCTAAGCCATCTGAATAGAGCAGTGAAAAGGGAAATTGAGGCCCCAAAGAGCTTATATTGTGTAGGAGGAAGAAAGAAAATAAACACGAAAAAAAAAAGTACAGTATATTCAATAGGGGTTAGTGTTTACTAATTCTCTGTGTGATCTTAAGGTGGACCCTTTAAACCCACTTTTCTCATCTATACTAATAAAAGGTAATATGCTAATTAGACTAGATAGACTGGACATCCCAGGTGCCTGTGGCTGACCAGAGGGAAGGAAGCTGGGTCCCAGGTGCCTGCAGCCGGCCAGAGGAAGGGAAGCCCGCGTCCTGATTGCCTGTGGCTGGCCAGAGGAGAGAAGTCTGAATCCCATGTCCAGAGGCCAAGGCGGTTAGGAGCAATCAGGCAGGCAGGCAGGCAAGCAGTTAGGAGCCAATAGTCATGGATTATGAGAGGGTGCAGGCCGGACTGAGGGACACCCCACCCTCCATGAATTTTGTGCACTGGGCCTCTAGTCTGTTAATAAGAATGATCTAACATTGAAGAACATAGTTGTGATATAGTAGATTTGAAACCATTGTATAGACTTTATAAAATATTAGTTGTTGTTCTTTTGTTACTTATTTTAAAAATACTTTCACTGGCACTCCTCAGTATTCATAGGTAAAAAAAGGAAATCACAGTGAAAAATATAAAACCACATATCAAAACTTAATGGGAAGAAGGTAATATGGTAGGACTAGCTTAATTGAACTTCTCCTTCTTAGAACAGATAGAAAGGCTGGCCAGAATGTTAAAACATGTGTTTGAAGGCATCCGAGAGTTACTAAAGCAGTGAAGTCTGTGTCCCATTTCCAGGAAAAAAGGTGGAACTCAATATTTAGAGCCAGTTTCCCCTTAAAGATGATTTCAGTAGTGGCAGCTGTCTGCCACGTTTTGAAATATTTTTATTAATTTCAGAGAGGGAGAGAGAGATAGAAACATCAGTGATGAGAGAGAATCATTGATCAGCTGCCTCTTGCGTGCCCACACTAAGGATCAAGCCCACAACCTGGACATATGCCCTGACCAGGAATTGAACCATTACCTCCTGGTTCATAGGTCAGTGCTCAACCACTTAGCCAGCCAGGCTGTCTGCCATTTTTTTAAAAACTTACTGATAGTTAGGAAACTGGGCAGACTGTTTGAGAGACTCATGGAGTTCTGGGGACAAAATCTAGACTTCAGTGCCATTCAAGTAAGGGAAAACTCCGATAAAACCACCAGGCTTTGGGTTGGATTCTTAACAGATTGCTCCCTAAAAGTAAGGATGAACAAGAATTAAGCCCCAGTAGGGACTGGAGCCCAGCTTTGAATCTCCATTCCTGATTTAAGCTTACTAGTACCCTAGTCAATTACCAGAGCAGACATTAAGTTCTTTTTGGAAGAAGGTAGCATTATACAAGCCTCAGAATATCTCTATAGTTGTTTCTATCTGACATCAATTAAAAATAACCAGGCATGTGAGAAAACAAGACAAGATGAAAAATCATGAAAAGCAAGAGGATAAGAGAAACTAAAGTTAATAGGAATAGATACACAGAGGATCAAAATAATGAAGTTATTAAATACGGATTTTAACACCACTCTGCTTAATTTGTTCATGAAAATAAAAAACAATTTCAGGTGAGAATTGGAAACTTAAAAAGAAAGTATTGAAAGTACTGGAAAATACATTAACTAAAATCAAGAACTTAATGAGAGCTTAAGTTTCAATTAGGTAGAACAAAAAAAATTAATGAAAAGGAAGCATCTTGAATGAAGCATTGAAAAACTACAGCATAGAAAATACAGGAAGGAGCTAAAGAAACGTAAAGGGAATATAATGTAAGTTTTACATTAAATATAATTGTAACCCCAGAAAAAAATATATTTTTTTAGGATAAGCAGTATTTGACAGGAAATGGCTTAGAATTACCCAAAACTTTCAAGACTTCAAGCTACAAATGAGTGAAGCATGACAAACTCTTAATCAAGTATATACAAAGAAAATTACAATAAAACACAAAGAGGAAGCCTTAAAGCAGCAGATAAAATAGATTCTAATTCAAAGGCATTATTCACAGTAGCCAAAAAAGTAGAAACAAAATATCCATCAACAAACTGTATTCTAATAGTAAAAACATAGTGCAAGGTTGAAGAAGCTAGACACGAAAGACTGTATCTTATATAATTCCATTTACACAAAATATCTATAGAGGCAAACATAGAAATCACACTAGAGGTAGGAATGGGGAATGTTTACTAAACTTCAGTTGACCTCTTCCCATGTTCAAAAAAGAGGGGGGGGGATGTTAAGGACGACTCCTTTGGGGTCTTCACCTGTGCACCTCTCTATACCTGGAAATTCTCCCTCTTCTTTGCTTGGCTAATACATCCCAATACCTCAGCTGTCAGCTTAAATGGTATGTCTTCAGAGGACCTATATCCTTACCACACAATTGAATCAAGTCTTCTTATGATACTGCTGGGGTTCTTTTCCCAGCTTTACAAAGGCTTCGGCCTTCTGGAGAAAGGGGCTGTGTGTAGATGATTAAAGAGTCCAGAGACAAAAGATAATTTTAAAAGGCATTGTGTGTCAGAAGATCTTCAGCTAAAAGGAGCTAAAGACTCCTTCCTTGACTCAGAACCCTGTTTTTAATAACACACTTTGTCCTAAGGCAAGGTGGAGATAATACACTTCAAAGGGTAGGGTATCAAAGAATATTTTTACAGAAGCGTTGTCAGTTTGGGGAATAGCCTACAGCTGTTCAGGTCAGGTGTTTGGCCAACAGGAGGCAATAAAATGCCCTGAGCTGTCTGACAGTTAACACTCCTATTCAGGTTTGGGGGAAGTGCCTTTCCAGCCATTTCTTACTGGTAAACTACATATGTGCCTCACCCTTGTTGAGCCGCCCAAGCTTCACCAACATTTTGGTGAAACTCTTGCAATTATTATATGCTAGAATTGGTTCTCGGCATGATATTCTCTTCTAGCATCTCACGCTGTTTTCATAGTATTTATTACAATTGGTAACCATTTATTATTCAACAAGTGCACTATTCCAGTCCTGGGAAACAAGAGAAAACAAAACTTGGAGCACATTATAGTGGAGAGAGATATATAATAAGCAAATAGGTTGAGGAGAGATATTTTTGTATAGTATCTTCAGGAAAGGTCTATAGTATGATATTTGAGCAGAGTTGTGAGTGAAGAATATACATTCTTTTCAAAATAATACATTCTTCATAAATCACACTCTTGTAAATCAATATTCTTAAAATTTGTGTGTGATATTGTGTCTTTTTGATAATTTTTCAAAGAAAAAGATGCAAAAATGCAACTAGTATAGTTATAAGGCTTACCTATATAATAAAAGCCCAGCGACCATTATGGTGGAATGAACAGAATGACCAGTTGCTATGGCACATACTGACCACCAGGGGGCAGACACTCAATGCAGGAGCTGGCCTCTGGTGGTCAGTGGACTCCCATAGTGGGAGTACAACACAGCCAGAAGCCAGGCTCACAGCTGGCAAGCACAGGGGCAGTGGCGGGAGCCTCTCCTACCTCCTCACCAGTGCTAAGGAGCAGTGAGCAAGCTGTAAGGAGAGAGCAGGCAGACCATAAGGAGTGAGCAGGTGGGCAATTAGGAGTGAGGGGTCCCGGGTTGTGAGAGGATGTCTGACCGCCGGATTAGACCTGATTGGGCCTAAACTGGCAGTTGAACAGTACCTGAGGGGTCCAGGATTGTGAATTGTGAGAGGGTGCAGGCCAAGCTGAGGGACTCCCCTTACCCTCCCCGCCCCCCACGAATTTTGTGCATCGGGCCTATAGTATAGTTATAATGCTTTATAACTATACTATTTACAGCTAACATTTGTAAATTTGTATTACATACCATCTTGTCACTCCAACCACTTTGGCAAGTTAAAAAATATTAGCATTTTCTCCAGAATCACTTTACATTATCACCAAATTCTATCCCATATCTCTGAAATTATAAAAACACAAACAAAACAGTAGTAATTTCTCTTGTAGAGATAGCAGAGAGTCAGAGAAGAGCCTAATTTGCAAAAATAAGAGACATTTAAATTTTCATACATAATGAAATTGAAACTCTTTAAACATTATGCAAAAACACAATTCGGATTACTTCTCTCTCTTTCCTATATTAAGTTACTGATCTACTCATTTTGATGTTCATCTTATATACTGTAGAGACCCATATGTTATCTATTGAGAGTTATTTTTTACTGGTAAGGATAGTCTTGTGTATTTATAAACAGTATATCACTTTTGTAACTCCCTCTCCCCTTCTCACCAGGCTTTTTTTTTTTTTTTTCAGCAGTAGCTTAAATTAATAGGGTCAAAACCAGGGTAAATTTCTGGAGTAAAGAAAAGCTAGTTAGTAGAAATGATTATGAACCACAAATCTGGTCTGTTTTATCCTAGAAGTTATTTTCAATTTTAATATATGACTCCTCAGTAGTTATTTTCAGAAAGGGGAAGAGGTTGAAAATGCAGAATGCTACTGATTTCATTATTTAATACATAGATGATTGTTGAGTAAAATATAAAAGGGGAAAATTAAACAGAAGAAACATATTAACAAAAAGAAAACAAATTTATGGAAGATAATCAGCATCATATGTCATTTTATCATTGTGCGTATCCTTATTTTTAGAATTACTAATTATAATAAATTATATAAATCCATTAGATTAATGAGATAGTTTCAACCAAAAAAAATAGAGGCAATTGCTTTGTGGGCACAGTCATCAGAATATCCTGAGAGCCTTTTCAATATAACACACAGATTCCCCGGCCTCGCCTCTGACCAAAAGAATCAGGACAGACCCAGTAGTTGTTGTGATTTAATCAGCCAACCAACACCAAGCCATCAAGGGGCATTTTCGAACCACTGCTCTAAACCATTCAATTTTGCAGCTAAGAATTTGAAGTGGTATATTATATTCTTTACTTATAAGATTGGCTTTATTGCACCCGAGTTATTTCTCCTTCAATGGTATCGGTTTTCAAAACATACAATATAAGTCTTGTGACTTCATAGCATCACCCAGTCTTGTTTTTGTTTTACTAGAAACAGCTTAAGCAAGCTTGATATCCCACTTTCTTCACCAGATATGGTCCCACATGCTCAACAATACTGACCGAAATAAACCCAGCTTCCAGAGATTGTTTGACAACATTTAGATTGTTATTGTTTGCTAGGCTTTGAAAATCATATTGTGGTTGTGTGGTGGGCTATGAAAATCAAAGTTTTAAAGCATTGTCTATTTCATATTTGAAGACATGCACTTAGGTCTTCTGGTTTGTTGTATTTTGTTTTGTTGTTTTTTTTTAAAACCAACCACATTATTTTAAATCTATCTCAGCAGAATTATAGAACCTCCAATACAGGAGCCATGCAATTCATTCTTACTTTGTAATCTCAGGCTTGCACAGTACCTTACTCAGAATAGTCACTTCTAATGTTTGCTAATAATATTTCCCCATTAATGATGCCTCTACACTGAACTAACAAGCCTTTTACCTGTGACATTCGGTAATAAACCACACTGACTTGTCAGGTTGGTGATACTGCCGGTAGCTGTAAAAGGACTTACTTAACTATTTAACTGATCCATCACATCCTTAACATTGGCCTTATTACTAACAGATTTTTTGAGCCAATAAGTATCAAATGCTATTCTAGAAATCCTGATTACCCCTCATTTTCTCTTCATTTTTAAAATTACAGATCTTGTTTCAAAAAGCTTTCAATGTTTTTATTCAAAAGTATGTTTTCCTTAGCATAAGTCAAGGGTAACTATTTTGCAGCTTCAGATTCATCTTTCACATGTGTTTTCTTAGTGCTCACCTTTGGAACCAGGCAGAATTCTCCTAGCATACAAAACTACTTGGGGCCCTAACCGATTTGGCTCAGTGGATAGAGCATTGGCGGTAAACTGAAGGGTTCCTTTTCTGATTCTACTCAAGAGCAGGTATCTTGGTTGCAGGCTCAATCCTCAGTAGGGGGCATGTAGGAGGCAGCTGATTTATGTTTCTCTCTTATAGATGTTTCTAATTCTCTATCCTTCTCCCTTCCTCTCTGTAAATGAAAAGAAGAGATGAAAAATTATACAAATAGGAAATGAGATTTTTTTCCCCCTGAAAATTAACGTTGTTCATCTGGTAACATATATAGATGCAGTAAAATTTTCTAATTATAATTTAAAGAAATCTGTTATTTTAGAAGCTGTGGAATCAGTTACTTTGGAAGAATAGAGATATATCATAAATAAATATAAATTACTTTGGATTTCTTTTAAAAGAATAAAAACCCTAAAGTTGAGGTCAATCAGTTGTACATTTTTAAAATATTCTAGTCTCGCCCTGACTGGCATGATCTCATGGTTAGAGCGTCAGCCTGCACACCAGAGGACCTCAGGTTCGATTCCCGGTCAAGGGCACATAGCTGGATTGCAGGTCTGATTCCCAGGCCCATGTGGGGCGTACTGGAGGCAACAAGCAACGTGTCTCTCCCACAGTGGGGTCTCCTTCTCTATACTCTTTCCTGCCCCTCTCCCTTTCACTCTAAATATCAATGAATAGGGTGGGGGGGGGATAAAGTATTCTATTCTCTCTAGATTAATTTAGACTTTAATTAGCCTGGTCACTTAATTTAGAACATAATGTATTTAAACTCAAAAAGATATTTTAAAGACCTTCCTTTTATTACTGAAATAACTATGGAGATATTTGAAGAGAAAAATGTATGCATTGAATTTGAAAGTTCTTTGAATGAGAAAATTGGTATGTTTTTTTCCTCATTTTTATATTATAGTCTCTTAGATGGAAATTAGGCAAATTATAAACATCCAGCCTGCTCATCCGTAACTGACATTTGGGCATAACTGTGTAGTGTATCGACCCATATTATTAAATTTGTGCATTTTACATGCATTGGTCTTTGAACTGTTTTACCTTAAATTATGACTATCACAAAAACTGTAAATGCATGTGAATTTGGTTTTGGTTTTGGTTTTGGAAGAATACCCCCTTAATTTCACTTCCAATGCAAAATAAAACAAAATTTATATGTGCTTTTTTAAACTCTCAGATTGTATTTAAAGTCTGTGACTGATTAGAGAGCTACTTTACCTAATAAAGAGGGAATATGCTAATTGACCATCATGCCCTCACAAATGATGGCAGCATCCACAGCCAATAAGGAGGGAATATGCTAATTGACTGTCACACCCTCAAAGATGGTGGTGCCCACAGCCACAAGATGGCGGCACACAGTCCCCCTCAGCCCCACCAGACTGGCAGGCATGGCACAGCCAGACCTGCCCCTAGGTGGGTCTGGCTGTTCCACGCGCCTGCCTCTGGAGCCACCAGTCCCCTCAGCCCCCCAGCCACCCAGGACCGGCCGAGGCACAGGCAAGCCTTGGCTGTCAGCTGCCCAGGGCTGCCCGAGTCTTGCGCTGCCTGCAATGGCAGCAGCAGAGGTGTGATGGGGCATCACCTTCCCCTGATCACCGGTCGCCTCCTACCCCTGAGGCCTCCCGGACTGTGAGAGGGAGCAGGTCAGGCTGAGGAACCCCCCTCCAGTGCATGAATTTTCATGCCCCGGGCCTCTAGTATGTTATAATGCTTTTAAACAAGATGTAATTCATTATCATGAAGTGTCTGTAACCAGTTTGGCTCAATGGATAGAGCATCAGCCCTCGGACTGAAGGGTTTCCAGATCGATTCCAGTAAAGGGCACATGCCTCAGTTGCAGGCTCCATCCCTGGCCCTGGTCAGGGTGCATGTGGGAGGCAGCCAATCGATGTGTCTCTCTAACATCAATCTTTCTCTTTCTGCCTCTCCCCCTCCCTTCCACTCTTTCTAAATATCAATGGGAAAATATACTTAGTGAGGATTAACAAAAATTCATTAACATGAAGTGACTATCCAGGAATTTTGTAGTCTGTATAATTCATAGCATATTATTGAGGCTATATTTACATAGGAACTCTGAATCTCTGAGGAAGTGAAATTAGAGATCTTTGAAACTGCTCATTTGAATCTAATTCAACAAAATTAAGATTTTCATATACAAAATGTAGAAGGAAAGACAGCTCTGAGCCATTAGAAGCAGAAAGCCACCTTGCTATTTGAGGAAAGACACATTTGAACTTTATTCTTCTAGGCTGCTAGGAAGAAGTGTCATTTATATTGTCCTCTGACTCAGCCCCAGAGAAAGTTTTCAATTTCCTTGATCGTAGACTGCTCTTTGTTATCTAATCTAATAAAAGGGTAATATGCAAATTAACCATCACTCCAACACAAATATGGCAGTGCCGATAGTTGCCGGGGCAGGACGCAAAGTTGAGGGAGGGCTACGGACACCACGTGGGCTGGGGGCATGCTCCCAGCAGCTGCCACGCAGCTCAGGGTGTGCCTCCAACCCAGCAGACACAACCCAGGGGGTCCTCTGTACATGAGCTGCAGAGGAAACGCCTTTTCTGACCGCTCATTGGCTAAGCTCCCTATATGCCACTCGCAGTGTTCTTGGTAACATGGGTAATAAGAATCCAAGAAGGTGATCCAGGGTTTTTTCACCTCCCTCCTGGAGGAAAAAAACAAGGTCTGCTGCTGGAGGGGCTAAGAAATGTCATACCCTTCCCTAGCCGGTTTGGCTCAGTGGATAGAGCTTCGGCCTACTGACCAAAGAGTCCAGGTTTGATTCTGATCAAGGGCATGTACCTAGGTTGCAGGCTTCTCCCTGGGCAGGGCCCAGGTCAGGGCTTATGCAGGAGACAAACACTGAAGTGTCCCTCTCACATTTGATGTTTCTCTCTGTCTTTCCCTCTCCAAAGCTCTCTAAAAGTCAATGGAAATATATCCTCAGGTGAGGATAAAAAAAAAGAAAGAAAGAAAGAAATGTCATATCCTATGAAAGATACATCTTGAAAATGCCTAAAGGAAGTTGTCATTTTTTCATGATGAAGGGACTGGAGTCCGTGTTGATGAAACACCTTGGCGGGAGTGGCAGCAGCAGTGGGATGATGGGGCTGGTGCCTTCCCCTGATCAGCCCAGTCACCTCCCACAGAGGGAGACCAGACTGCAGCTAGGCCCACTCTTCACGGCCTAAGCCATCAGTAGGACATCCCCTAAGGACTACTAGTCTATGAGAGGGGGCAGGCTGGGCTGAGGGACACCACCCACCCGCAGTGCACCGGGCCTCTGTTATCTAAGTAATGTTAGGTGTCAAGTAAAGCTGTCTATGTGTCCCACCAGTTCTTAATACTCATCAAGCTAGAATTGGTGATTCTGTTCTGTGCATTCAGGTCACCCCGTACTGTTCTATTCACATCTCTAAGTACTAAAAAATGAATCATAGGCACTCATTAAAATTTACTCACTGAATAAATAAACTTTAATGATTTTCTAGTCTAGCTCCTCCATCTTACACATTGGGAAATTGAGTCACAACTGGTTAAATTCTTTACAGAAATACATAGAAAGTAAGTCATTTGATTAGGGAAGGCCTGAGTTTGGAATTCAGATGGGTCAATAGCATCAAAGTTGGGTTTGTTTGTTTTTTCCCTTAACCATATCAGCTACATTGGAGTTGCCAATCCTAAGAGAGATAGAGCAAACGCAGCCCCTAGAACTGCTATGTCACAAACTAGACAGGAATTAAGCAAAAGTAATAATAAAAAAAAAAGGTTATTTTGAATGTGAACCTGTATACAAATGTTGAAAGCTTCTTGAAATCACTGACAGTGTCTTTTTCTTTTCATACTCTTTATTTTTAATTGGATCAACTCTCCTTTTTATCATTTAAATAATAATAATAAATGCACCACCAAAATGTGATTTGCAAGAGAGTGGAGACCGTGCTTGTGTGTTGACATTGGGTATACGCAGCACCCAGGACAAAGCATTTGGTGTAATAAGTAACAGTGATGACTCCCCAGGAATTCTGCAAACTCAGAGAGTAGAGTTCATTTAAAATATGTGACATTGGATCTTATCCATCAAGAAAGTCAGATTAAGAAAATCGTTAGTGTTATATTTCTTACTTATTGTCTGAATGTGATTGTCTTTGTTTCTGTCTTTAGTTTTATTGAAATAAATTTTTTCAGTAGTGAGTTACAAATTAGAGTGATAAACTTCACATTTATAAAAAGAAAGCTACCACTCAGTAGAAGAAAAAAGAAATAGGTGTACTTAGGTGCTGAGGATCTTATACCAAAAATGAAACAAAAAAACTGAAAACTATAAAATAAAAATGTATTGGCATTTCTGCATATTTTATATGATTAATAAATGTAATACTTCTTATGTTTTTACCTGTGTAACATAAATCTTAATCCAGCAAATATTTTTAATTCAATTATTAATGTAAACGTTATAATCGAGTCCATGATGTTATAAAAAAATTGAGTTTTTCAACTTTAATCATTCTTTTAACTAACATTAAGATGCAGTCTGTTCTCCTAAAACAGCTCTTGGATTTTTCAACAGATGGACATTTATCTTAGATCAAAACAAAGCTTCTGTTTTAGTGTAGTGTTGCCTAAAGGCAGGAGAATGAACTAGGAAACTTTTTAAAATCTCCTCCCTCCATTTCCCTATGTTTTGTTAGCACATCTCACTGCTTTTTAGTGTGCTAATTGGATGCAAACTATGTACCCATTAAGAAGATAGAAATTACACCTTTCTCTGAATTACCACACTTTGTAAAGCATTTTCACCTTTATTATTAAAAACCTAGGCCTTAGAAATATACTAAACAAATATAATACTTTAAATAAAATTATTGCTTCTCAGCCCATTGGAAAAGAAGTTCGTGTTCTCTATTTTACAGTTGTAGTTTCCCTACATTATTTTTATTGTAATTGTATTGCCAAATCAGGTGTGAGATTAGGTGTTGAATGTTACATGTAATCTGCACAAAAATCAAATTATTTAACCTCTAAGCCCACAGTACCCCCTCCTGCTGGTTTGCTGTTAAATATTCAGTATTTTCTTGTCATGAATACAAATGGAGGACAAATTAGAATCTACAGACAGCTGACCTGAGCTTCAGATTAGAGACTGGGGGGCTTGTGCTGTTTTAAATGTTTTAATTATCATAGTCCCAGTAGCCAGTTGAAGGACAAACATAAAATCATTTTTTAACAAAAGGAAAAGTAAAAGCTTCATCTTCCTTCCTCCTCCTAATGTGAATGTTTGAGAGTGATTACATTTGCACTTTCATTGGAACTATACTAATTTGCTGCATTAAATTAGGCCTATTAGTAGTAATAATTTTTAAACCACTAAACACTTATTGTAATATTGTCAGTTGATATGTGTTTTTCTTGTAGGAAAGATGATATATATATATTTCTCATTTCGTTTTCTAGATAATAGATCTGTGTTTATTTGTCTAGCCTAATTTAGATAACAGTTCTGTCTGGTAGTTCACATTCAATGTGGCAAAAATATACGGAAATAATAGACTAATTTAGATGTGGTAGCATGTATTTGCATCAGCAAATCATAGAGAACCCAAGTAAAATGAGCTAGAAAGATCATTCTGGGAATTAAAAATATTTAATGTTTACTTGTTTGAGATTTATTTTTAAATGTTGCTGCTTAATTGAAAACTTTCACAATTCTGAGTTGAAAGGTTATGAAGTAATTAAAATATTGTATTGGCTGATGAAATAAAAAATTTTATTGGCATTTACCCAGCAAAAAAAATAAACTTTAAATCTTAAAAAGACAAATTTAACTAAGTTTTTTTTTTATTTTTTAAGTTACTTTACATTAATATTCATTCTGAAGAATATATTCTGATGCCTACAGTCTTGGATTTGCATTTTTTGTTTCTTGTATATGTTTTCATAATGTTGATTTGATTAGTTATGCCTGACTAGTAAGCAGTGAAACATTTTTATATACGCTTGGGAAATAAATTTGGCAGAAAATCAGCATGAGTAGATTTAATTATCA
>PVJN01038004.1:0-20594 GCA_004026805.1 Lasiurus borealis
GCTATTTGGTCTGTTCAAATACCCCAAGGCTAAGTGACTGAGCAATGTCACTTTCACCATGTGTTTGATGTCACAGACCTTCCTCCGGGGAAAATCAGACATCAAGGGGGAAATAAAGGCTTCTTACCTGGATGTAATGTCATTAGAGAACCAAGTGGATGACTGTTTGCTACTTGCTGTCCAATGAGTTCAGCGCTGATTTCCAGAACAGGAAGAGCCTGGGTGTAAAACTCAATTTCTGTAAGCTCCAGCGTCACGGCCACCTCAGGGAGAAGTGGAATGAAAATCTGGTTTGTCTGTGGCGTAGGATATGGTACTTTCGGAGTGCTTACTACGTGCAGCTACTCTGCTAGCTGTTTTGCATGTGTTGGGTGTTGTATATAACCTTTCAAGCCCCCTGAGGTAGATATTATTGTTCTCATTTTTACAGGTGAAAAAAAATCCTAAGTAATAGACTGAGCAACTTGAAAGTGACAGAAGCAGGCTCTGAGCTCCTATCTCTTGGCTCTCAAAGCCTCATTCTCTGGGAGGTCCCAGAATCTAGAAGAGTCACTGAGATAACAGCCCTGGCCTTAGCCTTCCTGCTCACATCCTACGCCAGTGCCAGCAAAGGGAGAGAGGATGCTGGAAATGGTCTGTATTGGCAATGGCTAAACAACTCTGTGACTATATTATTAAACCTCATGGAATTGTACACTTTTTAAATTTTATTGTTTTAGAAATAAATAATAAAGATTTATTCAAAGGTCTCAGGGCTTTCAAGCTGCAAACACACTAGACAATTCCCAGAGTGTTCCAAAGAAGAAAGCAAGCTAAGAGTTAGCAGAGTAAAAAGTATGTTCTTCAGAAGAATCCATCCTGCCTAATTAGCCTTTGAATTGTTCTGAGATGGTGGTTCTTTTTTTTTTTTTAATCCTCACCTGAGGATGTTTTCACTGATTCTGGAGAGAGAGGAAGGGAAAGGGAGAAGGAGAGGGAGAAAGAGAGAGAGAGAGAGAGAGGGAGAGAGAGAGAGAGAGAGAGAGAGAGAGAGAGAGAGGGAGAGAGAGAGAGAGAGAGAGAGAGAGAGAGAGAGAGAGAGAGAGAGAGAGAAATATCAATAGGTTGCCTCCCATAAACTGCGATAGAACCGGAAACATGTGGCCTAACTGGGAACCGATCAATGACCCTTCCTTGCATGGGACGATGCTCCAACCCACTGAGCCACACCTCCCCAAGGCCATTCCTGCCTTCTTTTGAAGGAGGAAGTCAGAGTTAAAGGATATTTAAAAATGTCTGAGGACATTTATCCACTCACGCTGAGATTTTTTTGAAGTCCATTGAAACATTAAAAAGTCCTTTTATTTTTATTCCAAAGAGAGAGCCATTACATGCTTTCTTTAAGTAAAAAGGGGTATATGTATAGGAAAATCATAGTCTCTATAGGGATCAGTATGATCTGAGGTTTCAGCATCCTTTGGGAGTCTTGGAATGCACCCTGTGTGCCGAAGGGGATATCACTGTACTTAGAAGGAGGTAATCCTATCTCGATGATACTCCAGTCATTTTCTCTTTGGTGGAACATCCTTCAATACTGTTAGTTCCAGGATTGGTTAGGAGTAGCTTCTGTGTCATTCACACCTACTTGTAGAAAAAAAAGCTTGTAATAAGTAATAGAAACAGGTCTGAATAATTCAGCGATTTTAAAGTTTTAAAAAGTGAATATGTAATATATGCACAGGGCAAAAATTCAAACGATTTAAAAGGTTATTCAGTGAAAAGTATATCTGCTTTCTACCTCTGTAACCCCAAAGTAATCAGTGTTAGAAGCTTCTTCTTTATCTTTAAGATAAATCAATTTATATAAGAGCACAAGTGTCATTATATTATACTTAATTTCTATACTTTGTATTTTTTTTAATGTTAAAAATTATAATTACTAAAATGTAATTATAGTTTACATCCAATATTATTCTGTATTGGTTTTGGGTATATAGCAAAGTAGTTAGAAGATAATGTACTTCCTTTGTATTTTTTTACATAACATATATCCCAAAGGTCATTTCCTGTCCAAACCAGTAGCTCTGCCTTATTTTTAATGGCTGCATAGTTTTTGGTTTTCAAAAGGAAATTCAACATGGTCCCTACAGTCTTAACAGTGCCTCAAAGGGAGAGAAAGAGAGACTTCTAATGCCCACTAATAAGCATTCTTCTCTTCTTCCAGTTAGTAAAAGAACCCCTTGATCTTTATACTGGCTGGAACATGGCCATCCACATAGAGATTACATTTCCCTTGAACCTAGACATGGTCATATGCCTAAGTTTTAGCCAATGGGATGTGAGCAGAAGTGATCTGTGCCATTGCTAGGTCGTGCCTTTTAAAGAATATTGCTCGCCCTCCACTTCTTTTCCTTTGCTGTGGAATAGAACAAAGACAAGGTGGTGAAATAGAAGCGATCTGGGCACATGCATCACACTTTGGAGTAGAAACTCCTAAGACCTTCATCTACTAATTTTTGCAGAGAAATACATGTACAGGATTTATTCTGCTGGCCATTGTTTGGTCTGTGTTAACAACCAAACCCACCCTCTCAACCCATCGAAGAAGTTGCTATTTGTGCTGACTGTTGAGTAGGACTCACCAGATGGACTCGGTGTGAGAATGACATTCCAGGCTGCTGCATGTACAGGTTGGAGAAACTGAAGTGATTTTTAGAAAAAGCCAGTAAGTAGCAGATGGATTAGAATATTCAGATCTATTATCATCAAAGTTCATAATCATTTCACAACACCATTAATATGATGCTCATTTAAGGTTTCTCCTCCCCTAGAAAATGTGGATAGATATGGATATTATCCATGAGAATGGGCTAATTCATCTGTGACTCATTGGGAAATCCCAGAACGCATTTTTCCCACTAGAATGCTGTGAAAGCTAGTCCTAACCAAACCTAGGGCAGTCCCATTAGAGGGTTAGTAACTATCATATCTCCTACATAGAAACTTTCTAAGCAGAAGAATCCTGGGTTAACGAAAAGACATAATTGTCTTAAGCCCCCTTCCCGCCAATCATTCCTCAAAATGCAACTTGTGTCTTCTTGCAAAAACTTACATGCCAGCATCATCTATATTTCTCAAAACACCTTCCAATGACACATGAAGCAACCTTCCCAAGGACTGGTTTGGGGAGATTAGGTGTCCAGTAAATAACCTCCTTGCAACAGGTATACAAACATGCTTTGCCTACATGAAAAAGGAAACCTACTACTAACAGCTGATAATAACAATAGTAATAATAACAACAGCAATAATAAACTTCTACTCAGGGTTTATTATGTGCTAGAAACTGTGTTAAGCATTTTACA
Organism: Lasiurus borealis; assembly: GCA_004026805.1. Taxonomy (NCBI): domain Eukaryota; kingdom Metazoa; phylum Chordata; class Mammalia; order Chiroptera; family Vespertilionidae; genus Lasiurus; species Lasiurus borealis. Next base: position 3,345 of record PVJN01038004.1, read on the forward strand.
TGCGTTCTCTAATTTTACCTTGGTAACAGCCTTATGATATGGGTGCTAAGATCCACATTTTAGAGATAAGGAAACCAGGACTTAAAGGGATTATGTAGCTTGTTCGAATTCCCACAGCTGGTAAACCGTAAGGGTCTTGGTTGTGCACAAGGGAGTTTTGTGCACAGTCTAGTGTGTGATTAAATATTCAAGAGCCTTGTGTTGTTGCATGCATGAGTCTATGGATCCTAAATCACATCCTTCCAATAGCTAATGCCTAGTGAGTGTTGACCTGTGCCAGGTGCTTTTTGGGCCCAAGCAGATGGAACAGGAAGGATTCCACATTGCTCTGGGAGAGGGTGCGATCCATGTCGGAGACACTCCTCTCCTTGCTCATCTCTTTAAGGCAGCCTTTCTTGGAGCCCAATTCCCAGTAGGATAGCCAAAAGCAGCTATAATATATATAGGGTTGAGTTTAAGAGGTTGGCCCCAAATGACAGGGGTTACCTCATCAGTCCTTCCTCTTTGTGAACTAAGACGTTCTCTGAGGAGCAGAGGGTTTGTACTTCTTCCAAGCTCAGGGTCCAAGTTGCAATCCCCTTTTGGTTAAGTATAGCAGAAGGCTGATCCAGGGAGGCCTAGACTCCCCAGCCTGAGCCCGGAGACATCTGCTGCAGGGGATGAATGGATGGTACTTCACCGAAGTCCAACAATGGTCCAAGAGACTAAGGTATCGATCCAGAACCTGCTGTGCTCCTCAGTGGGGCAGAGAGGGAGTTATTTCATCTAGGCCACACAGCAACCTTATGGATCAGTGTGATCACGCCCGCTTTCTGGATGTGTGAATGCAGGCTTGAGTGGGATGAGTTGCTTGAATGAGATTGCTCAGGGAGTAAGTGTTGGAAACTTGGGTTCAAAATCCCATGTGCTTTCTTCAGTGGTTCTGCTGCCTCTATTGAACTTGTGTTGGGAATGAAAAAATTATAGAAATGGCTGAAGTATTCCAGGAGCATCTGACATTCTTTGTCCCTCCCCCTACCTTTGGCTAGTTTGAACACGGGAAATACACATGAAAATATTCACGGCCTCCAGCCTCCACCGCTGCTGGGAGCAGAACCACAGTCTGAGATCACTGGTTGTTATTGAATAAGGAGGACCCTGCTGGAGGAGTTAAGCATCGGCTGGGCGGCTGTTCAGACCTGGAGGAGCCAGGCCAGGCCCGAGAAGGATCCGGCCTTTTCCCCGCAGCGGGATCATTTCCAACCGCAGCCAGGGAGGCAGAGGCATTAGCAAGCCTGCCACATCAGACCGGCCAGATCAATTCGCAGAAGCACTTCCAAGGGAAGCAAATCAATACATCCCTTCCCCTAAAGATTGATAACATCAGCAGGAAGCAACAGATGCATTTTACGACACAGTACACCATGCAGGAAAGGCGAGCCCCCCTGGGCTATAGCTCTCTCTGGAAAAGCAACTGTAAATTAGCACCTGAACATAGGAGAGGACTTGAGGCACCTGTCACAATGAAAGCTAACATTCCCGAGGCACTTGGCAGGCTTTAAGGTTCCATCACACATTCTGTCTGTCTCTCTCTTTTTAAAAAATATATTTTATTGATTTTTTACAGAGAGGAAGGGAGAGAGATAGAAAGTCAGAAACATCGATGAGAGAGAGACATCAATAAGCCGCCTCCTGAACACCCCACAGTGGAGATGTGCCCGCAAGCAAGGTACATGCCCCCAACTGGAATCCAACCTGGGACCTTTCAGTCCGCAAGCCGGTGCTCTATCCACTGAGCCAAACCGGTCTCGGCCATTCTGTCTCTTTTGATTAAAATCCTACAGAGTGGATGCTACTGGCCCCATTACACAGAAGAGTTTCAGCAAAACATGACCAAGGTAGGACTTGAATCTTCTGACGGGATCCCGTGTTCTATTTGTCTAGAGTCAAATAGAACTAACATTCATGCTCTTGCCACCTGCACAATTTTTGACACATCCAAAAATTTATTATTTTTCTTCTCATCAACCTAGTTTTCTTTACCTAAGTTAAAAAGTTTATATTAAAGGGAAATTCAGCACCCCAAAACTGTTTATTTTTCTAGTTTAAGTAAGTTAAATTTTAAAAGCCAGCGACCTCCAGAAAAGAAAAGAATAAACATACCCGAGCACAGATTGATTGACCCAAATTTCCAGTGATTTCAAGTTAGGTCTTATGTCTCAGAATAAATACCCTTGCAAACTTTCAGGTTCGAAAGGAAAACAAAAATTAAGAACCTGAAATTGGCACAACTTGTTAACGTTCGAAATGGAAATTAAAGTTGGTGAAGGTTGACTCCAGGGCTTAACATGTTTGCACTAAATATATTACGAACAAAATGAGTCCATTGAATAAAATGGTTCCTTTGATTTAAAAGGGCAGTGGTATTGCCAAAACTGGTTTGGCTCAGTGGATAGAGCATTCGCCTGCGGACTGAAAGTTCCCAGGTTCGATTCCGGTCAAGGGCATATATCTTGATTGTGGGCACATACTCAGTAGGAGGCGGCTGATCGATGTCTCTCTTTCATTGATGTGTCTAACTCTCTATCCCTCTCCCTTCCTCTCTGTAAAAAATCAATAAAATATATTTTTAAAAAAAGAAACTAAAAAAATAAAAATAAAAAAATAAAAGGGCAGTGGTCTATTCAAGAACTGCTTTGTCCTTATAAAGAGTAGACAAGCATTGAATGTTGGCTAAAATAGACACTTTTCCCGACAACCATGAGAAGGACCAGACTCTAGGCTTCCTTGGTTGTTAGGACCCAGCACATAAAAGAAGCACAAACCTTGCCATGGAGAATCTAGATATTTGCCACAACCTTGGAGGTTTCCATCATCTCAAAAGAAGCACAGTTCTGTCACCTCCTCTCCACTGCACACTGGGCACAAGTCCAGCCGATGCTCTCACGCTGTCCAACTGCCTTCTCGAAACAGGCCTTTCTGCCCACACTTCTGAGTTTGGCTTGAAAGAGAAGCTGTAGTGAGACTAGGGATTTCAATGACATGCATAGCCGGATACATTATAGAGATGTTAACTTCCAGCGCATCCTTCCTATTGTGTAAGGAAGAGTGAGAACTCCTTTTTTTCTTTCTCTTATACTTTTATCGGAGCGGTTCCATCCTGTTGCTCAGAGGGGAGAGATAACAGAACTTATTTTTGACAGCCTGGAAGATGCCCTGGAAGATGCCCTGGAACAAACTTCTAAGACAGGCAAGAGAAGGCTGATGGGTGGAGAAGGAGTTGGTTTCCAAGAGGGATAAAGGCCCACAGTATATCACTGAGTAGAAACGCTGAATCCTAATGGGGCATCAACAAGGAAGTGATGAGGGCTGCATACGAGGCCCCAGCTCTGAAGGTCTCTTATGTCTCCACTCAGTCTAGAGGGGCTGTGGCTGCCCACCTGCAACACTCGGACTGGGCAGATTTTAACTGGGATACAAAATGCCTGCTCCCTAATGTCCTTACAGTAGAATCCCCTTCTTCCCCCACTTGACTATCAACAGGAAAGGGAAGGAGTTGCTCCAAACCTGAGGTTTTGAAAATAAAGCTCACAACTGGATTTCATTTTATTTAAATAAAGGAATGTGAGATATCTCTGATTCCCATGCCAAAAAACAAAACAAAACAAAACGAAAAAACAACAACAAAAGAAAGCACACCTTATAATGATTCTGTCTTATATCCTTTTGATTATTCCCCAAAATAAATACAAAAAAGTTTCCTGTCACTATTATAAATAAACACATTTGGACTTATTATAAATAGAAAAAAACATAAATAATTATATCATCTTTAAAAAGAAAAAGAACCACATCTACCTATGTATTACTTTTATTAGTGGTATATAGACCACACCATACTATGGGTCTTTCTGGGCAAATAAGAATGTAGTAATTTTAAGTTCTGAGATCCTAAAACATAAATTCTATCTAGGTAACATGTGTTATTTTGATCAAAATGGATAAAACAAATTATATTTTTATCTCTACAATAATAAAGAACTTAAGGTTGTAGGGCAAAAAAAAAAAAAGGAGCTTTTTCCCTCTCCTCTTGCTTCCAGAAGCCCCATCCCTCATCCCTGCCCCATGTGAATGGAGGCATCTTGGAAGGTAAACAAATTTCTTGAAACCTGAAAAACAGAGATAAAAATGTTCTAAATAATACTGCCATTTATTTTTTTTCAATTTTATTGAATTTATTAGGGTGACAATGGTTAACAAAATTATACAGGTTTCAGGTGCACAATTTCAAAACACATCATCTATACGCTTGGTATGTGGTGTTCACATACCAAGTCAAGTCTCCAGTCATCACTGTTTATACCCCCTATACCCTCCTGTACCTCCCTCAGATCTCTTCTGAATACTGTCATTTAAACAAACAAAAACCAGACCAGTGTTCCATGCCTACAAAACAGAAATTAACTAACCTTTTATTTAATACTAGAGGCCTGGTGCATGAAATTCATGCACGGGGGGGGGGGGGGGGGAGGTGTCCTTCAGCCCAGCCTGCAACTTCTCCAATCTGGGACCCTTTGAGGGTTGGGCCTAAACGGGCAGTCGGACCTCCCTCTCACAATCCAGGACTTGTGGCTATGGGCACTCCCAACTGCTCGTCTGCCTGCCTTCCTGATTGCCCCTAACTGCTTCTGCCTGCTCACCCCTAACCACTGCTCTGCCAGCCTGATTGATGCCTAACTGCTCCCCTGCCAGCCTGTTTGCCCCTAACTGGCCTCCCCTGCAGGCCTGGGTCCCCCCCAACTACTCTTCCCTGCAGGCCCAGTTGCCCCCAACTTCCCTCCTCTGCCAGCCTGGTCACCCCAAACTACCCTCCCCTGCAGGCTTGATTGCTCCCAACTGCCCTCCCTTGCAGACCTGGTCCCTCCCAACTGCCCTCCCCTGCTGGCCATCTTGTGGTGGCCATTTTGTATCCACATGGGGGCAGCCATCTTGTGTTGAAGTGATTGTTAATTTGCATATTACTCTTTTATTAGATAGATAGAGGTCTGGTGCACTGGTGGGGGCCAGCTGGTTTGTCCTGAAGGGTGTCCTGGATCAGGGTGGGAGTTCCCTTGGGGTGTGGGTCGGCCTGGGTGAGGGGCCTGTGGTGGTTTGCAGGGCAGCCACACCCAAGTGAGTCCCTAGTATCTGGGATTTATTCATCATCTATAATTGAAACTTTGTAGCCTAGAGTAGAGGCCAAGGCCTGCCAGGGTGTGTAGAAAGCTTGGCTCCCTCCATTGCCAGGGAAACCCAAGCCTCCTGTTTGCTTCATGACCACAGCCAACTTGGTTGGGTTAATTTGCATACTCACTCTGATCAGCTGGTGGGCGCAGCTTGTGGGTGTGACAGGGGTATGGTCAATTTGCATATTACTCTTTTATTAGATAGGATATATTAGAGGCCTGGTGCATGAATATTCATGCACTGGGTGGGGGCGGTCCCTCAGCCTGGCCTGCCCCCTGGCACAGTCTGGGAGCCCTCAGGGGCAGGAGGTGACCTGGCAATCAGGGGAAGGTGACACCCCCATTACACCTCTGCTGCTGCCACTGCCGGCAGTGCGAGCCTCAGCCGGCCCTGGTTACTTGAGCCTTGGGTGGCCCTGGGTGGCTGGGCAGCTGCCATCTAAGGCTTGCCTGTGTCTCAGGAGTCAGCTGGGCAGCCGACATCTGAGGCTTGCCTGCACCTTGGGCCAGCCCTAGGTGGTGGGCAGCCACCATCCAGGCTTGCCTGCATCTTGGGCAGGCCCTGGGTGGCTGGGGGCTAAGGGTGAGTCCAGCTGCACTGCACGCCTGCCAATCCCTCCACCCCCTGGCAGGGATGAAAGGACTGGGAGACTCTAGCTGGACTGAGGGGACTGGGTGCCACCAACTTGTGGCAATGGGCACTGCCATATTTGTGATTATGTGATGGCCAATTTGCATATTCCCTCTTTATTAGCTAGGGTACATGTCAAGAGAAGCAAGGATTAAACAGAAAGGTGTCCAGCTTCACCCTTGAGGCTAACCTACCACTTACATTTAAATCATAGTGTCAATCCTGACTCCTATGTGCTTTCCCTGCCTGCTAAGATATTTATTGACGCCCTCCACTCGCATATCCTGGGCCTCCTTTAATCAGCATCCTCACTGAAATGGTCTGAGCTCAGTCCCCTGCATTGATTATCTGGCTATCATAATGGCTTCCTTTTCAGCTCCTTCCTTTCAAAGCTAATCCTCTCCAGTTCATTCTCCACAAGTTGCCAGCATTGTCTTTCCAAAGCACATATGTCCATCACCCCACACATGCTGCTGAACACATTTAATGACTCCTTGTTGCTGTAGGAGACGGTCTAAATTCCTTAATGTGGCTCAACAGCCCTTGATGAGGCAAGAGTCACGTGCCATTCTTTTCTCCAGCTTTTGAAACTTACCCCCCAGAAGCATCTAACTTAAAGGAATGTTGGCTATTTATAACATTGCAACCTACCTCTTGTTAACACCCCTCCCCTTTCTCTAATGGTTTCTTGCCATCACCTTGAACTTCCCTCACAGTGTCTGTTGAGAGAAGACACTTAATACTTGATGGATCTGCAGAGAAGAGGGAAATTTCACACTTCGGGGCCAGGTGTTTTATGTGAGCAATGCTGCAGAAGCAGAAAAATCATTTGCCAATTCATGAATTATGCATAGATTTCTACTTCCCAAAGGTAATTCCTTAAAAACAAAGTTCATCCATTGATTACTTCCTTTTAGTAAGTGGAAATGTTGACTGAAATTTGTTTCTTGGGTTTCTTGGTGCGAAACACAAGACTTTAGAGATTTAAATATACCCTTAGAAAAGCATACATTTTCATCTACTAGCTGACAATGACTGAGTCAGAAGATGCTTCTTAAAGCAATTACCAGTTGGAGGAGAAGTGTAAACTTCAGCATAATTGTGAGTTGGTTCATTTTTCTTTCTTCACATATTAGTCTAGGTTTAGTATGAAGTCAGCCCACACATACCTTAGTATATCCTACTTTACTATAGCACATTTGCCTTACAAAGACAGTAGATTCATCACGAATGCACTCTTCTACTCAACAAGTACTTATGGAGTATCTACTCTGGGCCAGAAATATTCTGAAAAATGGGATCATTCAGTGAAATGATTGGCATGTTCAATACCATAGAGCTTGTCTTTAATCCACATGCAAACTGTGTAGGTGGTTTTGCATGTTATGCTATAGAAACTATGGAGATATGCATGAGAAATTATGCAAACCTGTCATCTCCTTTTGCTCCTCTTGACAACTAGTAGTCCTCCACATCTGTATCCTGATTGACATTAATAATCTCACCATGCAAGACATCCTGCAAGATCCCTGCCTTTCATGTTGCAAAACTAAGGCATATACATTAAGTGTCCTGATTGTGGTCTCACTATAAATTCCTGTGCAAGTGTGTGTGTGTGTGTGTGTGTGTGTGTGTGTGATGGCTAAGAGTAGGGGGTGGGTAGACAGAGAACAAGAAAGGAGAGTAAAAGCAAAAAATAACAACATGCACTTACTTTTATTGAGCGTCTACTGCATGCCAAGTACCCAGCACACCCTAGTTCATTCATGCCTCAGAGCACTTTTAGGTAAATATTATTATCACTGTCTTACAGATGCAGTGATTAGTGTATAGATTGTAACTAAGGGACCAGTTAAAACTTCTCCTTTCTACTATTCCCAGGTAGCCCCAAACCCAGTGCTCTTTCTATTCCATCACACTTCTCCAACCCAGCTGAAAAAAGGATCAGTGATCTGAGGATATCCTTGAATGGGCTATCAAATTAATTCTGTCTTTCCCACATTTTAATTTTAAAACCTTGTTTGTGTTGTTTTGGATACATAGCCTCAATCTCTTACTCATAAGCTGAGCTTTTTTCTCCTCTAGCAAAATAAACATTGTTCACAGGGTCATATTTGCTGGTTATGGGTCATGGAAATCTGACTCAATGTCATGTTTTCAGTATCTAAAGAAAGATTTCAAATGGAACAAAAGGATGAGGTTCAGTAACCTCTGTCTATTGTACTTCTGTCTTATATTTTGGAGTGGATTCAGGAGCTGAGGAAGGTCACTGGATGTTAAACTTCCAGCCTAGGGTGATATTCAAACTGTCACCAATCAGCACTGACCAATCAAATGGAGTACACATCAGAGGGTTTCTGATCTCTAGGGTCCCTGTCTGAGCCAGACACTAATCCTTTAGCTGCTGGATCATGGAATAATTTGGAGAATGCCGACATAGGAGCTGGGATGACTAGGGTCTCAGGCATGCATTCAAGATAACTTAGAGGAGTGATTCTTTACCACATGAGACAGCTATGTTTTAATATTTAAACAACCATTGCAGACATAGTAGTGCTTACTGATTGAATATTGGACCTGCTTTTGGTCTTCTTCCCTACCTTAGAGCTTCCCCAGCAGGTGACTTTCCTATACTGGGCTGATGTTGCTTCTGAAGAGGTGGGCAGGGAAGGGATAACAGGTAAACTTGAGGAGTTGTTCAGTCTTTCTTTGGCCTTCTTGCTCATCTGAAAGCCTTGGAGAGTGACTGCTGCCATTCACCAATATCCATTCCTTCCTTACTATAATAATCCAACTCTGAGCACATGGCTACCTTGAACCTTAGAGTGATCATTCATTGGTTCTAGTCAATGGGATTATACAACTTCCAAACTGTACCTTTAAAAGAAATTACTGGGTCCCTTTGCCCCTTCATTCTTTCTGATGGTTGGAATGAATGGAAAAGACAAAGTAGGCACCTTGAACAAGAAGGTTGCTACATGCTGAAGACAGCAGATCTGATTTACTATCTTGGACTCAGCTCTGGACCATTAAAAGGGAGAGAATGTTAAGCCCTTGATAAGCCACACAATATGAAGGCATCTTTGTCACAGCAGCTTAGACTCTACCATAACAAATACTGCTCATTGGTGGTGTCATTAGCTGGTTTGGTTTCAGTGTCATTAGTTGATTAGGTTCCATACCTTATTACCTTTGAAAACAGGAGGTAGATGTTGGCTCTGTACAAAAGGCATGGCATATGCAAAGGCTGTAATGGAAAAACAAAAATAAAATGCAAAGACACAAAGTGCTTTAAGAAGACTGGAAGAGATCCTATATGGACAAAAGATGAATTGTATGGGAAAACTGTCAAGAGAAGAAGTTGTAGAGATAAGTCTCAATAGTTATGTTCAGTGACTTTAATCTGAGTCCAGGAAGACTCACTGAAGAGTTTTGAGTAAAGAATAAAGTAAGCAATATGATCCAATTTCTTTTCATCATCATTATTATTATTTCTTTCCCAGGGATCAAACCTGCATTCTTTTGGTGTATGGGATGACACTCCAACCAACTGAGCCACCAGCTAGGGCTCCACAAAATCATGACAATAGTTGATATTATTTAAGAGAAAAAGGGATGGAGGGATGTGACATTTTAGATAGTCTGTACCACTGGAAGTCAGATGTGTGTAGGATTCTGCTAAGTTGCTGGAAATACTGAGCCCTATAGAAGGCTTCATTACTAACTTTCTTACTCCTAGGGCTATAAGAATGGGCATTAAATCTATCACAGTGCCCCTTCCCCTTGACAACAGTGATTGGCCCAGTGGGTAAATATGTAACCCTTTGGACCACTCATGGTCTTCCCTTGGGTTGATATAGTGCTGGATGAAAGAAGTCTCCTTTTTGTTGGTGTTGCTAAACTAGGAAGACAAGTGAAGATCTGTCTGTATTAATCTTTTTTTGGCTGTATGGAGAAAGCTTATCTTCAATAATGGAATATTCTACCAATACCATGAGAGAACTAGAACTGGGATACGGGTTAGAGAATTCTGGTGGTGTCTGAGTTGTTGGTTTCAGACCATGTGGGCTTGTTCCTGAAGCTCCCCACTTAATCCCATCGCTTTATGAACCAAGGAGTTCCTTATTTTAAGTGTGATTGAACCAGGCTTTTATGACCTGTAGGGTTCAAATAATACACAGCCAGTTTCCAAAGCTCACCTATAACACAATTACTAATGAATGCCCCAGTGCTCACAGATTCACATGAATTAACCTGTTACCTCTGTGCTTTAACATTAGCATTTTACCAAGGGCCTTCTAGAAAGAATTCTTTGATGCAAAGGAGTCTTCCTGTGGAGGGGGAGATTTTCTGGAGCTCCTGGACTTTCTGCAGTCTCTCGAGTCATTTGGGGGCCGTGAAGCCAACTCCTTCACCTGCAGCTTCTCCTCCATCTCCCTCTCTCTTTTTAAAAAATATATTTTATTGATTTTTTTACAGAGAGGAAAGGAGAGAGACAGAGAGCTAGAAACATCGATGAGAGAGAGACATTGATCAGCTGCCTCCTGCATGCCCCCCACTGGGGATGTGCTCACAACCAAGGTACATGCCTCCAACTAGAATCGAACCTGGGATCCTTTAGTCCATAGGCTGATGCTCTATCCACTGAGCCAAACCCAGTTTCTGCTCTCCTCCATCTCTTGATCCCCTCTGTGGTAGCTGGGAAGAGGGGTCGGAACTAATGGATGTCAGGGATTTATTTTAATGAGCTTTCTTTTAGACCTTGGACCTCTCACACTGTCCTCCCACTCCAGGTCTTCTCTCCACTCCACTGAAGGAAGATGTGGGTAGATCAGTTAGCAGAAAATTCACCACTAAAGAGCAATTGCCACCAATACTGCCACACTTCAGGGAAGGACAGTTTGCAACTAATTACTTCCCATGAAAATACCCAAACATAATTTTGTTTATTATTAAAATTTTCCAATAATAGATTTATCTTCCCCATTAAGTAATACATTATTTTCTACAAAACACATGGCGAACTAGAATTACTAGGCACTGTTTATATTAAATTGTTGTTTAATAAATTAAAACTCCTTTGGTTATGAATAAACTAGGTCAGCTGCACATTTTGTAAATTAGTAGTTTCTTGTAGTTATTCTCTCCTGGTCAAAGCCTAGAAGAGGGGGAGAGGAAAAATGATTATCATTATTATTTTATTGTTTTCAAGCAAACTACTGCTCTCTGCACTGTAGTTTAAAATAAACCACTCAGTCTAATACAGTAGAATCAATATTGTTGAGTATCAATCAATAAGAATGAATGTTAAAGACTGTGGCTTATAGAAGCTACATCTACTGGATATAGAAGACCTGGTAAAGTCTTCTATATCCAGTAGTGATCTAGTAAAGTCTTATATATCCAGTAGTTTGGCTTGTTGCATTAAGAATCTTCAAATACTGAGTATTTGTTAGCTAACACCTGTATCACAAATACTCAGTATTTGAAGATTCTTAATAACAAGCATTGGGCAAAGTGCTTTAATTATTGGTCAAAATGTTTTCCCCCATTACAGCTTTTGGGTGGATTAAGAATCTTTTCTTTCTGCTGAAACCGGTCTGGCTCAGTGGATAGAGCATCGGCCTGCAGACTGAAAGGTCTCAGGTTCGATTCCGGTCAAGGGCATGTACCTTGGTTGGGGGCACATCCCCAGTGGGGCGGGGGGGGGCATGCAGGAGGCGGCTGATCATTGTCTCTCTCTCATCAATGTTTCTAACTCTATTCTTCACCCTTGCTCTCTGTAAAAAAATCAATAAAATATATTTTAAAAAAAGAGTTTTTTCTTTCTGAATTTAGGATGCCAACTTCTCTATCATCTTTTTAATTTGAGGTGAATAATAGAGATTTTCCACAGACATATCCAAACTGGTTGACACTATTAAAGAATCAGTTACAAGGACTCCTCAAGTAACAAAATTCTTACTTGGAGAATATATAATGCAAATAGATTGCTGCACTCTCTCTTTTTAAAAAAATTTCTCTATTCACTCAAAGGTCATTAGGGACAGCAACCAACCGAGCTACCTTAAGACAGTTGCCCCACCTTCTGGCAACACAATTGGAATTGTTTGAACCCATCTGCATTTCTTCCCTTGAAGAGAGAGAACACACTAGTTTACCCTATTCACTTACCCTTCTTTTTCAACAGCTGTAGCTCAATTAATTTTATTGAGCAAATTTCCCCCTTCATATCTATACACAGGGATTCTTTAAGCACATTCCACTTTGATGTCTCCCTTTTAAACTATTGTCAATACCTCAGAATTCTTTTTCTTTCCTGAGCAATGTCCCCCTGTTCCATAACTTCCTTCACATTCCCTCTTCTTTCTCACCATGAGGCAAAATACAAAACTAAAATATTTTATCTTCTTTAACATATGTACGAATAGTAAAGAGGAAAAAAAGTCAAATATTGGAATTGTAGATGACATAACAAAGAGTCAGTGTTGTTAAACCTCATACTCAGAAGTTTCCTTTAGAATCTCTACAACCCCCCCATGCTTATCTACTTCTGACTAAGCCATGTAAAGTTATATTTATTTTACATTCAATATTTTTCTGTTGAAATATTAATTTTAAAGTGAATAACTTCTTCCTTATTTAGTCCCAAGTATATGGTAGTTGAGCTCCATTAAATAGGTTCACATTATTTCTATGTGTGCTGTAAATGACAAATAATTAACTTCCAGATATTTCTGGAAGTTAAATATCTTGTATTAAAAAGTAGTTTGTCTTATTTATTTATTTACTTACTTGTTAAGAGACACAATGGACATTCAACATTGTGTAAGTTCAAGGTGATCATGTTGATTTGATACATTTATATATTACTACTAGAGGCCTGGTGCACAAATTCATGCACGGGTGGAGTCCCTCCACCTGGCCAGCAATCGGGGCCGGTGGGTGGGGAAGGGACCGTGGGAGGGGGGTGGTGACTGTGGGAGTGCACTTACCACCAGGGGACAGCTCCTGCATTGAGTATATGCTCCCTGGTAGTCAGTGCACATCATAGCTACCGGTTTTTCACCCAGTAGTAATGGTCACATATATACACACTAGGTGCCAGGTGCATGAAATTCGTGCACTCAGGGCGGGGGGGGGGGTCCCTTCAGCCCAGCCTGTGCACTCTCCAATCTGGGATCCCTCAGGGGATGTCTGACTGCCAGTTTAGGCCCAATCACAGGACTGTTGGCTCCTAACTGCTCACCTGCCTACCTGCCTGATTATCCTGCCAGCCGAATCACCCCCAACTGTCCCCCGCAACTAGTCACCCCTTACTGCCCCCCTGCTGGCCTGGTTGCCCGCCTACAACTGCTCCCCTCTGTCGGCCTGGTTGCCCCATGCAGCTTGCTGTTCAGTCGTTTGGTTGTCCTTCACTAACAGCCCTACCAGCCTGGTCACCCCATGCAGATTGTGTTCAGTTGTCTGTCTAGTTGTTTTGATAATGACAGCCCCTGGCTTTTTATATATTAGGATATGATTGCCAAAGAGCATTAGCTAACACCTTTATCACATCACATAAGTACCATTTCTTTTTTGTGATGGGAACAATTAAAATCTAGCCTCTAAGCAACTTTAAAGTTTATAATGTAGTATCGTACTCTATAGTCATGATGCTGGGCATTTGATCCCCAGGTCTTATCATCTACAGGTTGGAAGTTTAGTTTATCTTTCAGAGATACTTCTCACAATTCACTTGCCCCCAACTACCATGGTTAAGTATCTTTATTTTATAAAATTAAATGCTTAAGCAATTATCAAAGTAGTAATTATTCACAGGGAAAAGAATAAAACAACAGTAAAGTGGATAAAATAAAAAAGAAAGTCCCATTCCTTATACCCTTCTTAACCTCTCATCAGAAATAATCAAGAGTTTGAAATATTCTCTTTAGGATTTTTTTTCTACCCAGTCACAAATATATTTCTCTTTTTTGGAGATAAATGAAATTTTCTCTGTATCTCTCTCATAACTTTTTTTTAAAAAAAACCTCCTTACGGGCATCTTTTGGTAAATAAATACAAGAATTTTTTTTTTTTATAATTTCCTGCCAGTTAAATAATTATTTCTGCTAAAACATAGTGGATTCATATGATGCTAGTCCGTCCGAGATCAGAAAGTGGTAGGGTGGGCAGAGGAACGTTTACTCACTTCTGCAGGCAAGAATTTACCTGTTAACAGCATAAGAAAGAAACCGAAACAATTATTTTTCATAGGTGGTTCAGAGAATCATGGTTCAAACCATGTAGGTTTCACCAAGCTTAAAAGTAATCTTTCTTTTTTTAAAGAACATAGTTGACTATGATAATAAATAGGTAATAAGTGCATATTTTCATGTAAACAGTAGCTCATCCTTCTGAATCTTCAAGATACATTTTCACATCTTGCAAATCCACCCACTTTTACCTCTCTTAAAGAAAAACCAAAGTGGAAGCCACAGTTTGAGTTTACCCTTCAAGCCAACCATTTAGAGCCATCTAACCTAAACTGTCCTGATTTTCCCAAAATGTGGATTCGGGCCTTAAACAAAATGTAAGCTTTCACGTCCGTGTGATCTTGCAGCTTCTTATCCAACCAGCTGCAAACAAGTCAGCCGATGCTACTAACCAAGAGGAATGTAAGCGTTTGTAGGCCATGACTACATGAAAACACTGTACATACTTCCTCGTCTGCTGCAGTAACTGAGCTGTACCTCCTCAGATCCAGCTTCTGACCACTTTTGGTTCTGAAGTCTCCTTGTTCACAATCTGGGTATAACTCTATAAAATAAAGCTCTCTGAGTTTTATTTTTACACCTCTTCATAGTATATGCTCAAACAATTGAGACTGCAGAAAACTAAAAGTAGCCGTATGTCCTTTTTTAATGGGCAAATGGCAAAAGACAAACACATTTTTCTTTTTCCCCCTTTAGACCTCATCGGAAGCCAAGCAAATTCGATGCTAAACTACACAGCCATGGCTGATTTATTCCTCTTGACTGGCAGATGGAGTTGAGTTGCAGTCTGTCCTTTTTTGTCGTATCCCTAGCAATCTGTCTCCTCACAAAAATCAGCAAGGCGAGCATGGTTTTGTTAATCAGAAGTGACTCGAGACTGCAATGTACTTCGTCCTCCATCACCTCACCTTTGTAGATCTCTGTGATGCCTCCAATGTCATTCCTCGGATGCTGGTCCATTTCTTACCCAGCAGAAAAACCATTTCCTTTTGGTTGTATTTTCCAATTCCACTTTTCATCGTCCTGGTCATGAAAGATGACAATATGCCTACAGTGATGGTTTATGACTACTACACGGCCATCTGCAAGTGCTTGTAATAGATGCTAACACAATGTCCACAGGTGTCTGCCTCTTTCTGGTTGTTGGTCCTTATATAAATGGCTTTGCAAATGGTGTGCATGGACCATCCGGAGGTATTGTCTGTCTTTCTGTGGACCCCAGAGACCAACCACTTTGACTGCAAACCCAGGTACCCCTGTCAAAGAAATTGCCATGTTTGTGGAGCCACACTGTCTTTTGAAACCTGAATATGTTGGAACTGTAGGCTTTTAACTCAACTTTCTTTCTCGGAAATGTGCGACAAAGGAAGCAGAAGGCATTATATTATTAGTGGCAGTCATTCTTAGTTGCAACTATGAAGAATTTGTCCTGTAAAAAGTTTCTTTGTGTTGCGTGCTCCTATTACTTGGGCATAATTATTTTTCTAACGTAGATTGATTTTTGCCAGAGGGAGAGCACAACTGTAATTCGCATGCATCTTTTACTCTCCACATTGATGTTTTTAAAATAATTGATTCTTTCCCATCATTAGGGGAAATGGTGCCTATAAAACAACATGATGTTTACCCACCACTCTGAAATACTTCCTTGAGCTGATTTTCTCCAGGCTTCTTCCCTTTTCATTTACTGAAGATTGAAATTCCTCCTCCCTGGTGAAGGGAATGGTCTCGGCCTCTAATTGGTTCTGATGGATGATTTTTTCTTGTTGAAAGTGGACTATTTTTTCTCGTTAATCACTAGCTCCTCTTTTGTTAGTTTTATATTTTTCTGTTAATTAAGACATAAGGAAGATAGCTGGCTTGAAAATGAGCTTTTTATTTATTTTTTTGGACAGTGACATTCCAATATTGCCAGGACTACCCATCAAGTCAGGTTTTCATGCAACCTCTAGTCCTTCTCACTTAGCCTATACTTGTAACTGAGCTGACCCTGAAAGTTAGAAAATTGTTCTTCTTTGGCCACTTTCTCCAATAATTAGTATATTTTTAATAATCCCACAGTCTTGCAATGCCAAGCAGCCAGTGAAAGTTAAAGGGAAATAATCATCTTGTAATTCAGACTGGTAGGAAACAGTCATTTCTAATTACTTGTCCTAAGAGAAGACAATGCAATTAAAGTTTCTGGCTTAGACTAGAGCCTCCACGCAGCCACTGTCTCTGTTGATTCATATATTTGACTGTCTGAAAAGGCAAAGTCAGCCAGATTGACCATGTGCTCATCCAAATTGGCTTTTATCATGATGGAAGACACCTTACAAAGGTTTTATTTTTGATGGGTGTTATTATATAGACTTGGAGAGCTGGTTATTTAAAAGCCAAGGCCCTTAGGTATAGAAGAGTTATTAGGGATTATTTCAGAATGAGATTTAGGCATGCTTAAACATGCAGTAGGTGCTTAAGCATTCAATAAACATCTTTTTTGAGGACCCATAATGGGAAAATGTTTAGGATACAAAGATAATTTTGTTGCTCCATCCAAAAGATACCTTTCAGCTCTCATCCTACTTAATCTTTGTGGTGAAGATAATATTCTGAATTCACTAAGGTCTATTTATTTTCCCAGGTATAGGAGGACTGCATTTTCTGATCACCCCTGTAGTTAATTTGAAAATTACTTCTGGCCAAAACCTCTAGAGCAGTGGTTCTCAACCTTCCTAAGGCTGCGACCCTTGCATACAGTTCCTCATGTGGTGGTGACCCCCAACCATGAAATTTTGCTACTGTTATGTATCATGATGTAAATATCTGCATTTTCTGAAGGTCTTAGGTGACCCCTGTGAAAGGGTCGTTCGACCCCCAAAGGGGTCGCGACCCACAGGTTGAGAACTGCTCTAGAGGGAAGTGATGTGTCGTCACTTCTGTGCTGAAGCATAGAAGCTCATGAGTGAGCCCTCCACGCTGTCTATTACCCTGTTATGGTTGCTGAGGCCTAACGTTTTTTAAAAATAATTAATTATTTATTTATTTTTGATTTCTTTATTGATTAAGGTTTTACATATGTGTCCTTATTCTCCCATTACTCCCTTCCCCAATCTCCTCCAACTGATGCTTTCATCCCCCTGTTGTCTTTGTCATTGGTTAGGTTTATGTGCATGCACAC
>PVJN01038005.1:0-20555 GCA_004026805.1 Lasiurus borealis
ACCACATTACAGAAAAACATTTTAAATCTATACTAGAAGAGTACATGCTTGTTATATAACACTTAGAAAATTCAGAGAATAAAGAGGTGTAAGGAAAGAGAGAGAAAAGAAAAAGGAAACCAATGTTACTAATGGATACTAGCAGTAGAAATCATTGCTAGATGGCCACAGGTAAATAAATGTTCATTTCAAGATGTTGAAGAGGAATTGTGAAAAGCCACGGCCAGCGTGGCTTTGGGGTTCAGAGGCTTGGAGAAAGAGCTGATGCACAAAATGACACACAGCACAGAAATAATAATTTTGAAATGATGGGGGGAGGCCAGGGAAAAACTCAACTCTACCAGTCGAGTTCCATTGAACCTCCATTCCCCGCTGCTTTTATTTCCTAGAATACATAATTGTTTTTTAGAAATGCAAACAGATATATCAATGGTAATGTTTAATAAACAGTGAGATTATCAGGTTTGGGAGAGTTTGCTTTAGGCCACCGAGTCAGCAGTAAGTAATAAAATGCAAATTCATGCTGTGAATATCAAAGGAGGCCAGGTCAGCCTTCTGCAGACTCCTCGCATTTATATTAATTACTGTTGATCTTGGTTTCTAGCAAGGAATCATGATCATTCCCCCCAATTTTTCCCTGTAAAAGCTTAAATAAAATATAGCTAGCGTGGACACAAATCTTTGATAGTTAAACAATAATTATTACCCCTGAGTTTTAAATATAAGAAGAACAGGGATTTAACTAAGATTACCGGTGATTAAAGGACATTTATGAGAGTTGATGTAACTTACTAGTTTCATTAACAATCTGTGCCAATTGTGTTTTGATTCGGAAAAGCTGGTCAGAATGTCATAAAAATCTGCTCTACACAGCGGGTGAGCCTGATGAGAAAGGATTGAAAAATTGTGGGAACAAAACACGTGGGAAACATTAGACTAAGTCCCGGATACCTGGATAAATCTGCAGCGCTAGTTCAAGTTTCTACAATCTTCCTTTCCCCATCTCTGACAATCATCTTTCTAAATAGATTAATGATAAAGCTAGCAAAAATAAGAATTCTGTTGAAATCCTGATATGTTTTCATTATTCTACTTGAACATCATGGGGAATAAATCTGAGATGTGAATATTAAATTGTGTGGCCTGGTTATGGTCTCATCCCCGTGCCTTGTCCCCACGTTTCTGAGCCAGATTTGGAGTTTCCATGAATATCAAATGGCATTTTTGCCCTGAGGCAGGGAACTGATGGGTTTTAGGAACAGAATGAGGATTTGCTCCACTGGGAATGAGTAAAGGAAAAAGAAGTTAGCTTTTGTTCAAGAAAGCAAAAAAAAAGTCTGTCTAGAAGTTGGATTAAAAAAAGAAACTTTTAAAGACATCTTTGTTACTGGATGTAGGAACCGAGGCAATGTTTGAAGTTAGCACTTTTTATTCAGTTGCCTTTCAGAAACGGTAGTATCTGGTCTTGCCTGAAAGTCTTTTCTTATCAAGGCTGATGAAAACTTTTAATAGGAATTTAACAAAACACCCAGTGTTTTAAGAAATTAAGATTCCAGCCTGGGCTTTCACAAGAGGAAAAAACAGAAAGAAAAAAAAAAGTTACTGCATATGTCAACAAATATAACCCTTAGAGAACTGGAAAATGACCAAAGAAACGGAAAGAAAATCATTTTATATTCCGCTAGGGAAGTTCTGAAGTAGATAAGGCAAAGCCAATTTTGGGTTGATTTTCTACCAAAACTAACAAAAGCCAAAAAAAGACAAAACATCTTTGCCATCTTAGCCATAAAGGTTATTGCTCGCCTTGTTTTCTATGGACTTGGAATGGGTTGCATTGCATTTTATCTCAGGGAGGTCAATTGCACTGGAAATCCCTGCCAGGCCAGCCTCTTGCGTGGAGAGGGTGGAAGCAGCATCTGTTTAGCTGAACCACTTGAAATTGCTGACCATAGGGAGTAGGCACCTGAGGCACGTCCTTGTCTGATCCCGCCAATTCTGCTTTGAGGTAGAGACTGCTATTCACAGGAAGCTGGTGAGAAAGGACATCAGAGGGGTAATAACATTTGCCTAAAGCAGAGTCACTTGGCTTGTCTATGTTGGAGTTGGTGTTCAAGTGAGGTTTAACTCTGAAACCGGTGATGAGTTACTTGATCGGAAAACAAAGTTAGAAAAGCATTTCTGAAATGTTTCTTGCAGGTCTAACATTAACAGTGATTCACTAAGCATGGTAAGGTGGAAAGGGGATCTCTTGTCTTTGCAGCAAAAGTTTGGGGGGGGGGGAGGCGGGCAAATGGCATAAAGCTAAATGTAGATCAAAACTAATTATTCCAAGGAAGGACGGAGTCAGCTGTGCACAACAAGCCATGCGGCTGGGACAAAATAAAAGCAATACAGTGGTACCTCGAGATATGAGTGCCCTAACATATGAGATTTTTGAGATACGAGCCATCAAGTGAGCGATTTTTGCTTTGAAATACGAGCAACATTTGAGATAGGAGTAATCGCGCGGATCGGCCGGCTGCACATGATCCACCAGTTTACCGAGACTCGAGCGTCTCATAGTTTCCCACGCCTCAAGGTTACGGAACGAATTAAACTCGTATCTCGAGGTACCACTGTAATTTGCCTCATTAAGAGGAATAGCAAGATGTAGTACATAAAGGCAACAGACTTCAGAGTACAAAAGGAAATTTATAAACTCGAGAATGCAGACTGTAGTTTTTTAAAAATTTAGAACTCTTTGTTATAAACAGTGCTAAAGCCTTTAACAGTGTCTACCAAATCATAAGCAAGTTATGATTCCAGGACGTAATTTTCGTCGGCTATATAAAATGAATGCGTGAAATGAATATTCTGAGTTCACTGATCAATGTGCAGATGGACCCAGGTCATGCTTTCAGCAACTTCAAATGTCTGTCTGCTCTCTAAAGACTAGAGGACTTCATTCAGTCAGTTGGTTTATTATGGGTGATTGCTTCACTCTGAGATTTAGAAAGACTTCATCAAAGGGTGTTAGGATTGAGTTATAGGAGCTGAGCAGGTCTGTTGAGAAGAAGACATTGTGGACATCACTCATTCATAGAGTTCCCGGGCTGACTCAATGACACATACTACACACACAAGATCAGTCTTAGTACTACTCTAAGCAAAAAGATGCATGTGTAATCCATACTATAGTGCCTGACATGGATTAGTTGCCCAAAACATGTTAGTTGTGTGATTTCTCAAGTTCCCACAGGTAGAAAAAAACAACAACAACCACTGCTGTTTTTTAAGTAAAGTAATCTATAATAGTAAAAGCATAATATGCTAATTATATCAGATGTCCTTCCAGTAGACCTTCCAGATGAAGCTGGAGCTATGAGGGAAGCCCAGGTCGTGGATGCCTACTCTTGCACAAATTTCATGCATCGGGCCTCTAGTAGTAATAACAAATTAAGTAGAAAGTAGCGGTGATAATAAGAAATAATAAGTCAAATGTTAGAAAGTAATAATAATCATAAAGAGTAATAACTCAAATTTGTTAAGAACACTCAAAAGCCTTAAATTATTGTACTTGGTAAATGCAAATAAAAACAAAAAAAATAGTTTCTATCAAGGCTATGAAGACTGCCTCTCATCTCTCAAAGCCAAATTTATGTGTAACCCATAATTCATTTTCCAGCTTCTTTTCCTGTTGGCAAAAATGAAAAGATGTGACATGGCTGGTGGGGGCGGGGGAAGGGACTGTAAGAGATCAACCAAAAGACTTGTATGCATCTATATAAGCATAACCAATGGACACAGACACTGAGTGTGTGTGGGGGGGTTAGGGCATGTACTGGCGGGTAGGGGAGGCTGGGGAGGTCAATGGGGGGTGGGGAAAGAGACATATGTACTACTATTTGTAATACAGTAGTACCTCGAGATACGAGTGCCCTAACATACGAAATTTTTGAGATGCGAGCCATTGAGCAAGCGATTTTTGCTTTGAAATACGAGCAACATTTGAGATACGAGTAATAGCGCGGATCGGCCAGCTGCACACGACCCACCAGTTTACCGCGACTCAAGCATCTTATAGTTTCCCACACCTCAAGGTTACGGAATGAATTAAACTCGTATCTCGAGGTACCACTGTACTTTAAACAATAGAAAGAAACTGAAAAAAGAAAAAGAAAAGATGTGACATCTATATTTCTGCAAGATTCTGCCTTATTACAATGTGTGAGGAGTAAGGTCACATTCAGTGTTTTGAACATGATGATATTTTGATAAGTGCATATTAAATTGAATGCTGTGAATCCAAATCGTAGCGACACCATGACTACCACGTTTATCTGCTCTCTGTCCAGGGAATGGTGGCCTCCATCTGCCTGGCTAATTTCAGCCAGGAGCAGCACAGTCTGCGTCTGAGGACAAGCAAAAGAACCCGAAAAAAGCCAGTCCCAGAAACTCAGGCTGCACCACGCTCTGGGGGATCTCAGGGAAAAGGTCAACAGTTTTGCAGGCAAAATAAGATTATTTTCTGTTTAAAACAGTTCAGAGTAGCCTGTATCCTTTTCCTGCACTTGAGAATCTTCTTCCTGAATATTATATCATAATTAGAAAAAAATAGAAACTTGTATATTACAGAAAAAACTCAGAAATAGAAGGTAAACAGCAAGCTGTAATGCAATGCCATGAGTGGAAGATTAGAGAGGAATCTGCCAATCATAGAGCTTGAAGACTTCCTACAAATGAATTCTAATGTACTCATCCTGTGAAAACAATAACATAACCTACCCTTGCTCGTGTGGTTCAGTGATTGAACATTGACCTATGAACCAGGAGATCACAGTTCAATTCCTGGTTGAGGCACATGCCTGGGTTGCTGGCTTGATTCCCCAGTGGAGGGCGTGCAAGGGGCAGCCAATCAATGAGTCTCTCTCATCATTGATGCTTCTCTTTCTTTCTCCTCTCTGAAATTAATAAACACACACACACACACATACACACACACACTCACACATACACAAAACCTAAAAAAATAACAATGGCAGGAATTTAAAATCTCATAAGACTGATAGGTCATAGATTGGAGGGTAGGATAAAGCATTCCACATAACTACCAACCTTAAGTAGGTGTAATAGGTGTAGTCTTAGATACAAATCAATGCATAAAACATAGATCAAGTAATGTAGAATGTTTTCATACAGAACATTTACCTTTTGGTTTTAAGAGCAGCCCAAGGACATACATCTAAAGGAACTTGTTGAGTTTACATAATGATGGTTATTTTCATACAACCCCCCTCCCCAAATATGCAAATAGCCTCTGGAAAAATAAAAGGCAACCATATGATGTTGCTTAAAACCTACTGAGATGTTATGTATATAGTAGGCATTTAATGCTTTTGAGCAAAGTTAGATGTGGGTATTGATTATATTTATATGCAAACATCTTATAAGCAAAGTTATATGGTTTTGAGTTTTGCTCAATAGAGAATATAGTATATACTTTTTCCAGATCAAAATAATTTTTCCATTTACTATATGGTCATTAATAATCCCATTACATTTAATGTTTATTTGTTTTTATTTTAGTTATTCCTCACCCAATGATATTTTTCCTTTTTTTTTTGTTGTTTTAGGGAAAATGGAAGAGAGAGGGAAAGAAAGATTGACTGATCTGTTGCCTCCTGCATGAACCCTGATCAGGGCCCAGGCTGGGAAGGAGCCCTTGACTAGAATTGAATCAGGGATCTTCAGTATGTAGATCAATGCTCTATCCACTGAGCCAAACCAGCTAAGACCCCACTACATTTTAAACATATTCATTGATTTACTAGGAGCAATATAAATAATGAGTTCCTTACTCTTATTTCTTTCAGGGATTCAAAATATGAAATGAAATACTATCCTCTCTACTCACCAAAAAAATAAATAAATAAATAAATAAATAAATAAATAAATAAATAAAAATAACTACATGCCTCACTGATTTGGCTCAGTGGGGAGAGCATCGGCCTGCAGACTGAAGGGTCTATGGTTCTTTGGTTCCAGTCACGGGCACATACTCGGTTGCTGGCTTGATTCCCACCCAGGTTGGGGCACTTGTGGGAGGCAACCAATTGATGTTTCTCTTTCACATTGTTGCTCTCTCTCTCTCTCAGCCTCCCTTCCACTCTCTGTAAAAATCAGTGAGAAAATATCTTTGAGTAAAGATTAACAAAGAAACAAACCAACTCCCAAATCTTAGAGAATAGTGTTAGTTATATAGGATATAGTTTTGTCCATGTATTATTGATTTTATAGAGTTAATCTTGAAGAACATAAAGCTAGCTTACAGCGTTCTAAAATGTAAAGTTATTTGAGGGAATATTTTTGCTGCCTTGAGCACAATGTAGCCTGAATTTTGAAAGTCACGGAGCCCAGTTTAAAAGTGACAAATGGTGGAGTGGCTGGTTTTACTGTCACTCTTCAGGGAAAAATAATTTTAGTAGCTTTGTTCAGTGGAAATCATTGATTGAAATGGAAAGAGGGGTTGTGAGAGATATTACAGTAGCTAGGGGTCAGTTGCATTTCCTTTCATACTACTCGTCTGAAAGAAAGAAGAATAGGTCTGAAACCTATGATGTTCAGCATTGGAAAAACCCACAGAACGGAAGAGAAATCCCAGGTTTTCCAATGTTATTAAATTAGTCTCTGCGAAAACACTGACATTTAGTTTGTGCTCAGCTGGATGGTAGGAAGTTGTCAACTCCCTCGGTCAATTTGAGTCATGTTACAAATACTGTGGTATGTGTGCTTGGTCAACTGCAGGTGTTTGGCTGTGAAAGTGGAGAAAGCACAAACATGCAGTCTGAACATTGTGGTGACATGAATTGGGTTACAAGGACTTGAATGGAAGCTTAGAGCAAACACTGTTTATTACCAATTAATTTATTTCCTTTTTGGAAGTGTTTCCGTGCAGCCAAACATCTGGGTGAAAAACAAAAAGCCTTAGAGAATCCTTTGCAAAAATTGTTTTCTTCATCCAGCCAATCATTCATTTATTCAACAAGTATTTACTGGGTGCTTATTCTAGAAAAGGTCATGCTACCAGGCGACTTAGAAGGGGAGCAAGTTATACACGTATACTAACATTATTATAGCGTGTCCCAAGAGAGGTGTAAAGAAGCTATTGCATCTGAGCAGATTGCTTAGACATAGCTGGGCGTGGCACTGATTTACTTGTTCTTTTTGGACAAAATGGTACTGAGTTGAGCTTTAAATGGAATGTTTTACTCTAACTGGAGTTGAGCCTATGCAATGGAGACACTTTGGGCTGCAAAATGTAAACAAACAAACAACAAGACAACAACAACACAACTAAAACTTGAATTAGGAAACTGGAGAGGTCAAAGTCCCTTCGAGCGTGATAGTTCTCATTCAAACCACATGACCAGATACAGTAGGAGCATTTTCTATAAGACAGGGAAGCCAATTCCAGCATGTCAGCAGGGCTGAATCATCTGGAGATGACTGAGGGCATTTCCCCCAACTTGCTGCCAGACAGTTCAGGGCATCTTAATCTACATCTTACTGTCTCCTGCTGGCCAAACACTTGAACAGCCGAAGGCAATTCTTCCAATCTGACAATGGATTGTGTATACAAAATCTGGTCTTTGATGTGTATATCTATCTTGCCTTAAGACAAATTGTGTTAATAAAAAGCAAGGGGTCCTGAGACAACGAGAACTAGTTCCTTTGGCTAAGTCTTCTCTCACTCCCTAATGCCTTCCAAAAATATGTTTCACCTCTGGACTCTTATTTAATTTACACACAACGCCTTCTCCAGGTTCCTGAACCCTTCTTGATGCCGGATTAAGACCTCCAGCATTATACTCTAGTCTGTGAGAAGAAATCGCCTTCTAACACCAGTGTTCATTAAACAATAGCCTAAGATGTAGTAGGGTTGTAAAGGCAGATGGGATTGTAAATGTCAGATGAAAAGTGTAACAGTACACAGAAGAAAAAAAAGTGGGAAGTAGAAAGGGATTGCAGTAATAAAGACATGAGGAGATGAGAAGGGCTTGGATTATGATGGTGAAAGTGAAGTTAGAGGAGCAGGTGTGTGTTCTAGATCTGCCAGTTCCAGAATCATTGCAATTTGACATCCAATTTCAATATAAATATTGATAATTTTCAAGGTGCCATAAACCAAAGTTTGAGTGGCTAAGAAAGTTTTCAGCCTGGGAACTGGGAGTTAGACTAAAGGTTTATTTGTAGTGAATTCTTTTAGCCCAGTAGATGTATGAACCTTATTTGGATATAATCTAGAATCTTTCAAACCAGAAATGATCAAGAGCTAAAGTGATTTTATTTATGCAGAATTGAATTTAAATCAGCTTTTTGATAATTCATTGTCCTCTCTGTTCAGTATGTTTCCATAAAAGACAAGTATAATTTTGCAGTTGTTATCAGTGGCTTGAAAATGATAAAAGAATCTTCAATGATTGTGTTTTTTGAACTACATGTTCTCAGTTTAACTTCTAAACACAAAGGCATTTTCACAAAATACAAAAAAAAGTGTAAAATTTTGGAAGGCTTAGTTAATGACAGTATAAAAACAAGTAAGTTTCCCCAAAAATTGCACAATAAATTTTTAATGACCCCAATCTCTCTGCCTCCATCTTACAGGGCTTTTCTGTGTCTCTGCGGACAGCATTTTAAAGGCAAGCAGCACTTCAGGAATGAGCAAACCCAGTACATGTATAATTCTCTTCCCATTGTCTGTAGATAAATCTTAAAACAAAAGAATCAATTTGGGTTAAATATTTTAATTTCTCTTTATTTCTTGACCCATCTCACCCTTAAAAATTCAGAGAACTAACTCCACATTTAGGGAAAATGTCTCCTTTAATAAAAAACAAAGGATCTGAAAGAAATTTAAAATTTACGTACTTTTGGTTTACCCAATTCCTTACACACGTGTTGTTTTGTAAAAACTCAAAAGAACTCTTTGAGCCTTTTGAGAATAGGAAGTTCTATTTTGCCAAGTGTAAGGGCATGTAGGTGCCAAGAGTTTCAAGTTTAACTTAAAATTAAATCACAATTCATATTTGAGGAAACTTGGCAAAAACCTGACAACATATTATCATTGGAAAACAAAAGCAGCTTATGAATTTCGGTTGACTTATTCGTATGTAACAAAATAACCAAAAGAACCGTAAAGTAAATATAGAGGGAGGTCAGGTTTTATATGATTGACAGCTGAGCCATCAGGAATCTCTAAAAGCATCCTTGCAAATTGGGAAAAATTGCTTTTTAAATGTAACATTGCATACACTCATAACCACAATAGATTATATTTCTTAAGTGCCAGGTGCTTAGATAAGGGCTTTGCAAACAGTGTAATCTCAACAGCAGGAGGAAGACACTAGATTATTCCTTTCACTGATGAAAAGACTGAGAAAGAGAGATGTTAGGTAACTTCTCCCAATATATACAACTGGAAAGAAGTGGGTCTGGGATTGGAACCGGAGGATCCAACATCAGGACCAGGCTCTCAGCCCGTTACTGTGATGCATTCCAATAAAACATGAATGTCTACTATCTAAGGAAAGAGCACCAGATCAGTTTAACCGCTTTGATGAAATGCTTTATGGTATCCTTTCAATTCAGTGTGGAAAGTTTAATAAATTATGAAATTTTCTTAAAATCGAACTGTGATCGCCTGGTCATAGGTCAATGCTCAACCACTGAGTCATGCTGGCTGGGCAAACTTATTATCTTTATACTTGTGATTTGTACCCTTTCTGGGTTCTTGACTGCTTCTGCAATTAAACAAAAGACAAGGGCATTCTTTGCATAAAAAAAAACACACCAAAAAACTCACATGCACATAGACCATTGTTTAGAGTTTCAGAAGAGCCACAGGTTCCATGGAACTTAAAAGGTTAAATCCTCATCTTCCCCCTCCTGCTGTAGCATCACGTTCCTAGAAAATTAAATTTTGGTTAATTACCAGGCTGGGGGAGTCCCCTTACGCTGTCCTGTGCTTTACCTCTTTATGAGATGTTAATTATTACATCAGTAACACTGTAATTCATTAATCACTCTGGCTCTTCTCTAGATATAAAGAAAACTCATCGGCTTGAGATGGTGGGTGGAATTATATTTGAATTGAATTGGATAATCTCCTACGTTACTTGAAAAATTGACCTGAATTTCAATGATGCATTAGAAATGTCAATGCATACAGCTGAGTAATTGCAAGTTCTTGAACTCCAAATGGGATTAAATGCATGACTTGAAGAAGTTTGAATTTTCTTGTGTCAGTCAGCACTTGGTGAGTCGAGCCCTGTCTCTGTAAGTTTTAAATTAATCCTGGCCCTCCTCAGACTCTGAAGCCAAATCCTAGAAGTGAAAATCTGTCTACTTGACAAGATATTGGTGATTTCCTCCCGCCATCAAGTAGGTTAGTTCCCAAAGGTTACAGAGCTTAAAGCATAATTATTAAGCCTGATATCCATCTAAACGCAAAATTACGACCTTTCTAAATTACTCCCATTTTAGTGGTACTCTGGTTCCTTTGTAACACCAGCGGGACTTTCTGCAAAATTGGGGCAATAATAAAAGTAACCCATAGGATTATTAATGAGGAATAAACAAGTTAATGCATATGAAGAACCTGGAACAGTGTCTGGCACTATCAAAATGTTGGCGGTGGTTGTTCTTATCAATATTGATAATAGTTCTATGCCCTGGCTTGAGCTCAGTCTGGAATGACATGAGGCCAGTTGTTGGCCACAGTTAATGATGGCCTATGATGTATTAGCCAGTTTGAGAGGATAAATTTAAATACAGTTATTCAACAATTTTTATGATATCCGCTATGTGCCAGGCACAGTGTGATTTGCTGACCACTTCCCATGACCTATTAAAGTCAGAGGAACTGTGTTCAGAAAATGACTGAAATGTCACAAAGGTGAGTCCCAAACTTAATGGAAAGGATGCCTAGAAACCTGTCCTTGGACAGTGGAGGGAATGGCATTTCCTTGTGTACCAAGGCTGAAGCAAGGGTCCCCTTCCCTACTGATTCGCCCTGCCCCCCTTTTAACTGACAGCACTTACTCTCTGTGCTCTGCTTGAGAGAAAGTCTCTCCTTATAGTGTACTGCTTCATTTTATTTCTTCTCTGGGCTTCCCGGTCAACCACAGTTCCCCACTTGTTGAAATCAGTTTAATAATTTCACAGGTATGGGAATGGTTATGCTATGCTCTCCTTACCTTATTTATCATGGTTCTTTTCAAAGAAATTTAAAATTTTTTCAATTACAGGTGACATTCACTATTTTATTGGTTTGGGGTTACAGCACAGGGGTTAGACATTTATATAACTTACAAAATAATCCCCTCAAAAACTCTGGTATCTGCCTGACATCATACTTAGTTATTACAATATTATTGACTGTATTTCCTATGCTGTAGTTTATTTATACCCTATTTATCATTGCATTTGACATTTCCTATGGGCTCTGTATGTTGATTCAGCTTAGTGATTTTCTTTGCTGTTTAAGTTGTGTCGGGTATCGAGGTAAAAAGGTGAACGTGGAGCTGTTTTTTTGTCCTTGAGGATATTTATAGTTTTGTATGGAGGAGGCAGACCCTAAAGTAGGGAATCTCAGTATGTCAGAGTGGGTCTGGGTTCATAGGATGTGATGGCACCCATCCACATTCCAGCTTTCCTGTCACTCCTCCCAATTCTCTTGACAGCACATACCACCCATTACGTGAAACCTGCTATTCCTCATTCACAGACTGTAGAAGTTACACCCTGAGTTTTTTCCAGTACTGGTAGTGGATTGTATTGAATCATTTATTTACACTTTCTTGGCCAGTTTATTGTTGAGATCTGACATGCATTTACTGATGGAGAAAACACATGTGGTTTGTGAGTGTGGTGCAAAGATATTTCCCTCTGGACACAGAAGTAAGAGAGATCTCATTTAAGTTTTACTGGATAAGTAGTTACCGGGATGTTCTTCACTGGGTCTACAGTAGTACATTCTGTGTCATTCCTTGTGCACAAAGACTTATGTGTACATACATATACATGTTGTGAAGGATGAGGAGGACATAGTAATATCCATCCCATGTAACGTTTGAGGCAAGAAGAACAAGTGGTACATCACTAATTTAGATCCTTTTTTTTGCATGTTTATTGCCATATTTCTTTGTTTGGCCTGAGTATCTATTCCTTCAATAATCCTTAATGCTTGCTATAAAATAAATTTTTGTTCTGTGCATTTTAAAAAATAAATCTGGTTCTAGATTTAGTCAATATTTGACACTGTGTGGGAACTGTTTTCACTTTATTGATTTTGCATTGCTCATCTAATTCTAGAATAACTTTCGTTTCCTTATAATTATTGAGCCTGCAATTTTGGTTATTTCCACAAGATTAGGAGTATCTACTTATGACTCTGTGGGACCACAGATTAGATATGCCCATGTTTGGATACATAACAGTAATATAATAGCACACAATCCAATTTCTTACAGATGCTTCAGCCTAAATATAACTCTCTTAAGTTTCCCTCCCACCTCTCTGAGTGAGTGCTGCTTCTGGCATGGTTTTGTTGTATCTGATTCCTCTGCCAATGTCTCCATTGTTCCCCAGAATTCCTTCTGTGTCCTTTTCTATTGATCTTTTCCTACACGTGCTTCACTGCTCATCTCATTCACTCTCATAACTTTCAAATAACACCAATAAGCTATTGAACCTCCGATCTGTATTTCCAGTTTGAATTTTTAATTAAAAAAATTTTTTGGCTTCCTAAAGAAATCAAGATTTTCCATTCGTGCCACAAGGCCACCTGATTCTATTGAAACTCATCACCTGGCCCTCCTCCTTCTCATCCCCTTTCTGGTATAGCATCATTCCTCCAGATAGAAAGCAAAGTCAGCCTTGATGCTCTCTCTCCTTTACCTTCACATGAAATCCCATCATTCAAGCTCCCAATGGACTCCCTCTGTTATCTCTCTTTCTTAACTCTGCTTTAATCAAAGCTTTTATCATTTCTCATCTGCATGATGGAAAGACCCTTCAACTATCCTCTGTCTCTTTAACCTCTGTCTTCTACTGTCCACATGGAAACTAGTGCCATCTTTCAAAACACACATCCTCCACTGGGACTCATCCCCTTTACCTGCAGGATGCAGTCCAAACTCTTCACCAAGTCCAACAATGCCTTCCATAATCTGGTCACACAAGTAGCCTTGTCTCCTGGCTCAGTTCTCTTCACAATGCCCCCAATAGATCCTTCACTCTAGACCCTTCACCTTTCCCCAAAGAGTCTCTGCCCCTCATTCCCTTTGGTATTTTGTTGATACTGTTTATTCTGTGTGGAATGTCCTTTCTCTTCCCTCTTCTCTGCCTAGAAAAACTCCTCATCTTTCAGGCCAGTTAGATCCTTCCTGCTTGAGATGCCTTCTCCACCTTTCCTACATGGTATGGGCTGTTACCTGCACTGCATTCTGCACTTGCCTTGGATATAGAAAACACCTATCACTGGTGCTTTAGTAACTTATTTGTTTTTTATTTTAATCCACAAAACTCTGAGTTCTGTTTGGATAGGAAACTTCAAGTCATCCAATATTTCCTCACTACTTAACACAATGCCTGTCATATGCAAGACTCTCAACTATAAACTAAATGAGTAAACTTTACAATAATGATTTTTAAAAAATATTTTTATTCATTTCAGAGAGAAAGAAAGAGGGAGAGAGAGAAACATCAATGATGAGAATCATTGATTGGCTGCCTCCTGGATGCCCCCCTACTGGGGATTGAGCCCACAACCTGGGCCTGTGCCTTTGACCAGAATCCAGCCCGGGACACTTCAGTCGGCCAGCCAACAATCTATTGGACCAAACCAGCTAGGGCTACAATAATGTTTCAAGAAATAGCAAGAAAAATATCGTGTGGCTCTTTTATCATGTCCATATTCAACTATATTAAACATTGATTGGTCCATTTTTGCGTTTCCTTAAGACGGAGCTTCATCTTTCTTTCAGATGTTAGCATTCAGTTGTGCAAAGCGTTAGAACTTGGTGTGTTCATATTTTCCTGGTGGTTTGATGTATTAATATTTTAAGTACTTTGAGTTTTTAATAGCCCATCTCTCTCTAAACTAGCCCATCAGTGAGACAGTGCTGAGGCTTCTCTGTTGCCAGCTCTGAAATGCTCCATCTGTTCAATCCTTTTTGAAACCATTGTTTAGGCAGAAGTGGCTTTTTGTTACTCTAACTTTCCATTAATCTAGGGGATGACTTTGGGCCATGTTCACCTGCCTTAGTGATTACTACATCTTCATTTTTTTTTTTGTGACCAAAATTCATAAAGATCAGGACACCTACTTTTTCTCAAATCAGCCTCAAGTGTCATCATCCTTTTTTTCCAGTCAGAACAAGATTTTCCTTACCAGTGCAATTCTCACTCCACCAACTTCTCCTTTGTGATGGAAACTTCATGTACATTAAAGGGGCTTCTGTCACTATTTTTAAAGCTGTATCCTGTTGGATACCTACTTTCTCTTCACAAAGTTTATTCAGAACAAAATGAAGGAATACCCTTTCAAACATAGAACCATCTTACTAGGATACATGTTAATAGTCTCCAAGGGTATTGCTTTTTGTGATAAACCAAACTCTAATTAATACATCTTAAAAATTATTCCTTCCTTCTGTGAACATGGATTTCTAAAGGGTGTGTGTGTGTGTGTGTGTGTGTGTGTGTGTGTGTAGATACTAATTAATGACAGAACAGGTTGTAAGACAAATCATGGCAAAAATTTCTTTTAATCATAATTTATATATTCATGTCTCCTTTCTTTTGCCTATCTTGTTTCCTTATTATTTTAATGGTTTCTGTCTTTACAACTAATACAGAAATGTGCCTTTTGCTAGGATCATCATTTTATATGGAAAACAAAAGCTGTGAAATACAAACACACTTTCAAGTTAATAATAATAAGTTAATATTTATTGAACATTCACTGCATACCAGGCACTCTAGTATTTAGATAGATTATCTCATTTTGGTCATAAATTATTATTAAAATGAAAACACTAAATGAAATACTTAAAAGCAAAGTAGCAGCAATACATTTATAAACATAGAAATATCCCAAATAAAATTTTTTTGTCCTTATATAAGTACGGCCCTAAATTTCAATTTGATCTCCAGTTATCACAGACAAATTAACCTCACTCTTTTGTTGCTTTCCTTGTAGTAAGAAAGAATTGAAGACATACTTAGTATTTCTGGGACATCAATTCCCAATCAGATATTCTTACTGTGTCTGTGTGACACACACTCAGCAAAATTATGAAACTAGATCTAGGGAAACAATGACTCATTTACCCATGCTGTTAACTATTTAATCCTGTAAAAGCAGCTGTAATAGATTAGCACTTTGTTATTTTCAATCAGTCTAAAGCAGCAAGTTCATTATAGCAAAGAAGAAACAAGGAGATGCAAAAATCTTTCTTCTCAAAGAATCTGAAACGTTGAAGTGATCCGACACCTCTGAGGCAAAAGTGATGCTACAGAGTTGGAAGTGAAATGCAGTGAGACTCAATATGCTGCTGAAAGTCACACAACCAGTTAGCAATGGGTGAGGCTGGAACCTGGACCCTCTAGTTCCTGTGCAATTCTTCCTTGACCACAGAGAGTACCTTTTACTAGAATTTCTCCCTTTTCTTTTGATTTCTGCATGCCGTTAATTTTAATTTACTTACATATGTCTATAACAACATAATACCTTTTATTATTTTTCTCTCCTACTTCAAATTTGTCTTGGTTTCTCTATGCCTGCTTGCCTTTTTGCCTCCTTTTCCTGGCCTTTGAAAGATCTTATTTCTCCTGCAGAATTTCTTTACTTTCATTATTTGAATATTTCTGAATCATTTCTTTCTTTTTCTGTTTCCACTCAGAGATTCTGAAAGGGGTTTAGGAATTTTAAGATATTGAATGTCCATTGTCCAAACCAAATCAGCCAAAATAACAACCAAAAGCCAACAATGAAGAAAAATGCTGTCTAGTGAAGTATGTTCATCAGAGGTTTGAATTTGCTGTTGATTTTTTTTTTTTAGTGTTACAGCTCTTGATGCTAAATCCTATTATGTTGAAATTTAGATGGTTTTCATTTTGGAAGAAAGCAATAAATCTGAGAGTTCAATAGTAATTCCAAAGAAATTATTTTCAAAAAAAATATTTCCCCCTAGGAGGGAAAATAATTACAATAGTATTGGTTATTTATGCTTTAATTCACAACTTAGCAGTTAATTATCACACAATTTGTGTTTATTCTCTGGCTATTATTTGCTGGTTGTTTTTTCCTACTAGAGTGCAATAGGGTACTACTGTACCCAGTTTAAATGCTAATGCTGAGTTTTAAATGTACTATTACAGTTATGCATTAAGAAAAAGACATATCTACTCAAATAAATGCCATTCTTATCTAAATCATCTGCCAGAATCAAGTTCAAATAAAAGGACACAGACTGACCCATATGCCCCTTGACTGAAGGAGTGTGAAGAGCTTCCACACGCAAGAGCTGAGAAATGGCAAGATTTCCTTCATCCTTCTCTTATTCCCCAGTGGTGATCTTCCTTGACCTACCCCTGAGACCTGCACCCAGGAGGCCTGCGATGCAATACAGAAATGCAGAGGTAGGAGAAGAATAAAGTGAGGCTTGGAGAGAGCTCAGACACCTTAACATTTTAGTAACAACCACCACACCATTACAATACAATGGTGTGTTAAGCTGCCCTTGGAAACCCTACAAAAACTGAGGCATTTGAAAGCACTTCAGCTGCGTATGCATGTGTGTTTGGTTATTTTGTTTAGCCCAAAGAGGATTAAAGGGACCAAGGGAATGTTCACTCATCCAAACCCAACGAAGCCATTTTGCAGCAAAGTGTCACTTCTAATCACTGTTTCGGTCAAACATGCACAGAACACGTAATTGTTGTTTGGTTGATTGGAACAGCACTTCCTCTCAGTTCTGGCAGGAGGTGTACAACCAGAACACAACATTCATGAACAATTAGCCTTGACCCAAAACACTCTCAGTGCCAAAAGGAATCCAGGCAATGGGTTTAGTGAGAATGAGGAAGTGGCTCTTAAAAAACCGTCTTAAATTCATGTCTCCCTTGTAATCCTTTCAATGGTGATTTTTATGGGAGTTTTTATTGTTTTTTTTTCCTATCCAACTGCCTTCAATGATATCTTCACCTCTCTTAACTGTCCATTCAAATCTACACTACAACTGTGTCAAGTAATGGCTATTGAAGCATCAAAGGAACCTCCCTGGGAAAACAATTTAAAATGATAAACAGGGAACAATACATTGCAATTTAAGAAAACTTTCCCTACTGCTCTAGGCCACATCGGCTTTGTTCTTCTTTGTCCTTTGTAACATTTTTATCTGAACAAGTATATTAGACCCGATTGTCTCGTCTTTTGTTCTAGTATTTATGCCAGCTCAAAAGAAAGAATAGTCTATAATCTACTATCTTTTAATAGAATAAAATATTCTATGTAATAAAGAGGTAATATGCAAATTAACCTTCACACCCACACAAGATGGCTGCCTACAACCAGGGGCCTTAGTGGGGGACGACCAGATGACTGAACTTGCAGGCTGTGTGGAGTGACCAGGTCGGAAGGGAAGTTAGTGAAGGACAACCAAACGACTGAAGAGCAAGCTGTGTGGGTTGACCAGGTGGCAGGGAAGGGAGATGGGGAGTGATCAGGCTGGCAGGGGGTGACAGTTAGGGACAACCAGGCTGGCAGAGGGAGGAAGTTGGGGGAGACCAGGCTGGCTTGTGGAGGGGCTGCAGCTGGGGGTGACCAGGCTGACAGTGGGGGAGTTGGGGATGATTAGGCTGGTGGAGGGAGGGGCAGTTCGGGGCGACTAGGCTGGTGGAGGGGGAAGTTAGGGGCACCAGGCAGGAAGGCAGGTGATTAGTTAGGAGCCAGTGGTCCAGGATTGTGAGAGCCAGTGGTCCAAGGATCAAGCCTAAACCAGCAGTTGGATATCCCCCGAGGAATCCCCGATTGGAGAGGGTGCAGGCTGGGCTGAGGGGACCTGGGCATCTAGTTACCTTATAATTACTTTACATATAAGGTAATGCTCGTGGCTATGCTTTGTAAACTTTTAAGTATTTTTGTAGTGTATTTAAATTGGTTTTCTATGTTACTTCTGGTTCCCAATCCTATCTAATAAAAGGGTAATATGCAAATTAACTATCACTCCATCACAAAGATGGCAGCACTCATAGCCACAAGATGGCGGTGCCCAGTCCTCTCAGCCCCACCAGAGTCCCCCAGTCCCAGGGGAGCAGCCACTGAGAGTGGGCAGTGTGAGTGGCATGGCAGAATTCTTGCTTCGTCACTGCGGCAACGAGGCAAACGTTCCACCATGGTCAGGGAGGGTCCCTGGACAGTGGACACAGAGAGGCGAGGGAGGGAGGGAAACGCTTGTGTCTTTGCCCCAGTGATGAGGAAAGCATTCCACGCCTAGCCGCAGATGGGCCTCTGCATGGATTCATGTGTGGGGTATTAGTTATGCTATAATTACTTTAAAAATTCCCTCCATTCTAGCACCATATTGGACAAAAGAAGGGATTATATTGTTTATTCACTTAATAATAAATCAGTACTTAAAACTGTTTAAAAATTATTCTCTCTCACAGAAGGACATACTGCCTCTAGCTGAATATTCAGCAAGAATGACCATTAAAGCCAGAAATAGCTTCTGAGGAAAAGTATTTAATTTGAAAGGTAAGAGTTTAGTTTCCTTGATTCTTAATTTATGCTTCTTTCCCCCATTAAATAAATTATATTTCTCCCCATTGGAAAGTGGTGGTGATTTCTATGCCATTGCATAGCTTTAGATGAACCAAAATACTTCAAAAAAGAAAGCAATTTTTTTAAAAATTGCTTTTATTGACTTAATAATCCCTCAATAGTAATCTCCTTGAAGACAGAGACTCTTGATATTATTTTTGAATTGTTTTCAGCACCTGGCAAACTATGTTATAGGGGCTTAATTAAGGTCAGTTGAATAAATGAGTAAAAGTCTGAGAGTAGGGGAATCCATCTGTGTCCAGCAAACCTTTGGTGTAACTGCTGCCACCAATGGAGAATTAACGACATGACAGGTATCTAGTCACCAAGTGAGAAATGGCATGAAAATGCTTTTTAACTTAGGACTGAGATTCTTGCACTAAAAGCTGAGCATAAATTTCTCTATAATAAAAGAACATTTTCTATGAAAATGGTTTGTCAACCTTGACCCCATGATGGAGGTTTTATATTGCACAATTCTTAAGTAGCTCTGATAGGGAGACCCAGTTGGAATTGTCACCTATTAACATGTTGTCCTGATAATAGAAAGATAAAAGCACATACAAAGTAGAATATGAAGAAATATGAGTGATAGCAGCAAAGATCTGTAATTGAGATGAGTAATTTCTTAATTTAATCAATGAAAATACTTCAAAAGAAACAGTATTGTGCAATACATCATTAGTTATATTTCTATATCCTCTGCTGAATCCAGTTCCTCTTCTTTCTCTGTAATTCTTTCTTAAAATGTCTTACTCCATCCTTAGTTTGCTCTGTTTACCCAATTTCTCATTGAGGCCAACCCTGGAGCTTGAATGCATGTCGATTTTTGCAGGTGGGTGGCAGGAAATTTCTATTTCAATATCTTATTTTCATCTCAAACCCATTAACAGAAAATTTGAAAGCATACATTTAAAAATAACTCTGTGCACAGCCGGTATGAAGCATGAGGTCACAGTTCAATTCCTAGAAAGGGCAAATATCTGGGTTGCAGGGTTGATCCTCAATGGGGAGCATGCAGTAAGCAAACAATTGATGGTTCTCTCTCATCAATGATGTTTCTATCTCTCTCTTCCTCTCACTTCTCTTTCTGAAATCAATAAAAATATATTTTTTAAAAAGACGGAAATTGGAGAAACCAAGATGTCAGCATAGGTAAACACCTACTGCTGCCTCACACAACAATTTCAAAACTGCAACTAAAAGATAAAACGGACATAATTCAGAACCACAGGAAGGCTGGATGAGTGAAAATTCCACAACTAGAAAGAAAGAGGAAAGCACACTGAGACTCAGAGGAGCTACAGGAGGCAGAGGTACTGAGATGCACGCATGTGCACAGAGAGGACTGGCAACTGAGTGCACCGCTGGCTTTCTCGAGCAGGAGGGAGACAAAAGCTCCCAACTGCACTTAACTCCAGTTCTGGGTGAGACTCTGGGGACCCAGACTCATATGGGGTGAAACTGGACTGTCAGGAAAGAGGAAAGTACATTGAGACTCAGAGGAACTGCAGAACGCAGAGGTATCAAGGGTGGACAACTGAGTGTGTGGCTGGTTTTCTCGAGAGAGAGGGAGATAAAAGCTCCCTACAACACTGAACTCCAGTTCTGGGCAAGACTCTGGGGACCCAGACTCATTCGGGGAGAACCTGGACTGTCTGGCAGCAGGCGAAACTCGAGGGCAGCTTTC
>PVJN01038006.1:0-20591 GCA_004026805.1 Lasiurus borealis
TTGGGGGGACCAGTCCTGCAGGGAGGGCAGTTGAGGGGGACCAGGACAGCAAGGAAGGGCATTTAGGGGGGACCAGGCCTGCAGGGTAGGGCAGTTAGGGGGACCATTCCTGCAGGGGAGGACAGTTGGGGGGAACCCAGGCTTGCAGAGGAGGGCTGTTGGGGGCGACCCAGGCCTGCATGGGAAGGCAATTGGAGGGGATCAGGCCAGCATGGGATGGCAGTTGTGGGGGACAGACAGGCTTTGGGGAATGGCAGTTGGGGCGATCAGGCCAGCAGGGAGGACAGTTATGAGTGAAGTGGTTAAGGACACCGCTTGCCTGCCTCTGCCTGATTGCCTCTAACCACTTTGGCCTGCCAGCCTGATCACCCCTAACTGCTCCCCAGCCGGCCTGATTGCCCCCAACTGCCCTCCCCTGCTGGCCTAGTCACCCCTAAATGCCCTCCCCTGCTGGCTTGGTCTCCCCCAACTGCCCTTCTCTGTTGGCCCGGGTCTCCTTTAACTGCCTGGTCTCCCACAACTGTCCTCCCCTGCTGTGGTTAGGGGCAATCAGGAAGAGGGAGGCAAACTGCCCTTCCCTGCAGGCCTGGTACCCCACAACTACCCTTCCTTCGCAGTTGTGGGAGACCAGGCAGTTAGGGGAGACCAGGCCAGCAGAGGAGGGAAGTTGGGGGAGACCAGACCAGCAGAGGAGGGCAGTTGTGGAGGGACCAGGCCTGCAGGGGAGGACAGTTGCGGGTAGGAGAAGGGGGGAAGACCCAAGCCTGAAGGGGAGGGCAGTGGGGGGCAACCAAGCCTGTAGAGGAGGGCAGTTGGGGGGACAGGCCAGCAGGGGAGGGCCATTAGGGATGACCAGGCCAGCAAGGGAGGGCATTTAGGGGTGACCGGGCCAACAGGGGAGGGCAGTTGGGGGCAACCAGGCCTACAAGGGAGGACAGACAGGGGTGACCAGGCTGGCAGGGGGAGGGTAGTTAGGGGTGATCAGGCTGGCAGGCTAAAGTGGTTAGGGGCAATCAGGCAGAGGCTGGCAAACAGTGGGAGCCAGCAGTCCTAGATTGTGAGAGGGATGTCTGATTGCTCATTTAGGCCCGATCCCACTGGATTGGAGAGGGTGCAGGCTGGACTGAGGGACCCCCGACCCCCCATGCATGAATTTCGTGCATTGGGGCTCTAGTAATAATTATAAACATTTAAGTCAGACACTCTACTAGAAGTACTTCACATACATTGCTTCATTTAAGAAAACAATCCTATTTGTGTATATGTAGGGATTGACTCAGCGATGGAAGTTACTGTGATTAGATAGGTAATAAGAAGGAGCCAAAATTCAAATCAGAGCTTGCTCTTGACCCCATATTGTACTGCCACCTTAGTTAAGAGTTGGGGTATCCATGTGGTGAAGGTGGCAGGTGGTGTATGGTTCAGGGTCAATTGATCATCCCCTGAAGGATGTGCCTTCTTTCAGGAAGCAACTTTTAAAATGATGTTTAGTGCATAGGATGATTTTTTTTGTTTAGACTTGGAAACCAAATCCCTATGGAGTTCACCTCAGGTAGCTATAGGTCATGGGTTATACATACTAAGAAACCAGTTCTGATGATGATTGATTAAAGTCCTAATAATAATTCAGTGTCTTAAAAAGAAGTTTATAAAGATTCCTTATAATTAAGCACTTGTTTGTTTTCATTTTAGATATGACATTTTTATTATATGTATAAGGGAAATATTTTGTATGTGTCACTTTTTAGAGTCATAAGATGTTAATTTGCTTTTAGTAGCCCCTTCTGAGGATATTTTCCTTTGACTTTGTAGTAAATAACTTGATTTTTATACTTTTATTCTAGGTATTAAATAAAACTAAAGAATTTGAAGATGCAGTGAAAAAAGTTTTAAGAGATGTTAATTTAGATAATGATGTAGTTGTATCAGTCTTTGAAACAAACATCAGAGTTCTTGGGTAAGTATGTAAGACACGCTATAATTTTAATTACAGAAAAGCTTAACCTATACTATTTATTTCTTAATGGTAGTAAAGCAAGACATTTCTTATTCTTAAAATATAAAAATTGGGGAATTATGAAACAGGCTGTGAGAGGACTGTGCATTGAATCAAGCTCAGGTAGCAGCAGGTTTTGGAAATAGTTGCAGACTCAGTATACATCCTGTATATTGTTTAAAAGACTCAGTTGAATGCTTGCCTGTTAGCTACATCACAGGTTTTTCACTAGCGGTATAGTTTGCTAACCTTTGCCAGCACTTCACGCCAAATGAAACTAAATGTCTAGGATTACCTTTCAACTGCACAATTTGAAATACTCATGAAACATTTAAAAATATGAATTACAATATTCAGATTTCAATACTATTTCTACATTTAATGGTTACTTTTGTGTTGAACTCTTCTTTTGTTAAAGTAAGTGTTCAATTAAATTTAAGAAATAATTTTTAAAAGTTAAAAACAAATTAAGAAATAGTTATGTAGCTTTTCTGACTTTATTATATTATATTTAATGCAGAGTGGGGAGTTGTTTTTAATTTTTTTAATATTATACTTAAGAGAGGTTAAGATTTCATAATGACATAATTAAATTAGTTAAATTTAATTTTTTTAATTAAATTTGTCAAGCTTGTGTTAAAATAAGTGACTTCTTTGATGTTCTTTAAGAAAATTTTAGGCTTTTAAAAATGCCAAACACTTTACAACAGGTAGAACATCTGAATTTTTTTAATACTGGCTTCATAATTATAAAGGTTTGCCATAAATGAGTAGCTACAGTTAGGTAAGAAATTAAGTTCTTTTGTGGTCTTTCCTTATGGGTGCAAAGTTGTTGATAACAAGACACCCACATCTTTTTTTAAAAATATGTTTTTATTGATTTCAAAGAGGAA
This sequence comes from Lasiurus borealis, assembly GCA_004026805.1. Classification (NCBI taxonomy): domain Eukaryota; kingdom Metazoa; phylum Chordata; class Mammalia; order Chiroptera; family Vespertilionidae; genus Lasiurus; species Lasiurus borealis. Next base: position 2,890 of record PVJN01038006.1, read on the forward strand.
GGGAGAGAGAAACATCAGTGATGAGATAGAGAATCATTGTTTGACTGCCTTCTGCACGCTTCCTACTGGGGATTGAGGCTGCAACCCAGGCACATGCCCTTGCCTGAAATGAAACGCTGGACCCTTCATCCATAGGCCAACTCTCCATCCACTGAGCCAAACTGGCTAGGGCATTTTAAAGTGGTGACGTTCAAGTACCTGTAAGATGTGGATTATGTTTCACCTCTGTGATTGCAGGGGTCTTTTGGGTGGACACTCATTGGCAATCATGCTGAAAGAAAAGGGCGAGTACATGCAGTGGTACAATGATGAACTTCTACAAATGGCAAAGCAATTGGGTTACAAGCTTTTACCAGCTTTTAATACTACCAGTGGCCTTCCTTATCCAAGAGTAAGTAATTCTGAAAAATATATACTTTATATTTTTTATATATAAAGTCTTTATATACTGCCTTTGCTATTTTTTTGATTGGAGTCATGTTTTCCTCCTGCTTGAGACTGGAGACAAGTGCTTTATAGCTAAATAACAAATTTATATTGACATCTCAGTTAATTTGGATTTGAGTGGTATGAGAATTTAGATGATTTTAAACTTTTTATGTGTCACTGCATAACAGATTAGATTATGCTGCAGAGGGGAAAAAAACAGATGCCAGACTCAAATTTGGGCACTGAATGGGTGGTGCAGAAGATGCAGTAGAAGCAGTGAGAGTAGGTAAATTGTCCAGAGGAGAGTTTAGAGAGAGGAGGGGAATGGGGAGTACGTGGAGCGGTGAGGAGGGGAGTGTGCAGGGACATAGGGAGAAGTACAAAGTAGTGTATGGCATTATAAAACTTAAGGAGAAAGCTTCAAAAGGAGATGTTCTAGAAAACATTAGAACTATGTGCAAAGAGAGCCTTGAAGATGTAACATGGTAAAATAAGTGGAAAAGATTCAGTTGATGAAAGTATAGGACCATTCATTTTGAAATTTCTTCTCTATTGGTTAAAGAGTCACTTGATGGTAGAGTCATTTGAAGGAATTTTATGCCGTCCCTCCACCCCCAAGAAAAAAGGTTATATTAAAAGCAAAGGGTTAGAAGCCTTCAAAGATAGAAAAACCTCCCTCTTCTGATTTATTTCATTTTTTTATTAACACCATTACTCTCTCCTCTCAGCCATTACCAAGCACTGTTCAATTTCTTCTTATTGCTACTACTATAGTTGAAACCAAATAATTTCATTGTGAAACTATTGTAAATGCCTGTCTTACTCTTTTCTTTCTGGTTTATGCTTTAGAGACTTAAAAAATTAACCTTACTAAAACATTTTTATCAAATTATCCTCAAGTTTTATTGACTCTTTCTGTTGTACTAAATGCCTTAACTTTCAGAATTCCTTATGGTGCAGCAATATACTTCCTTTCCAATGGTCTCTCGTACCCCGAACCTCAGTGAAATGAGTATTTCATTTCAAAACAATCTATTAGTGTTCCCCTAAACCACTTGGGGTTTTACTTATTTTTTTCATTGCCATGCAGTTAAGCCTACATCTCTATAATTTGGAATAACCCCTTTACCAATATAAATCAAATAAGACTCATTTCTTCCATTAAGAAGTCGCTGACTAGAGAGACAGCATGATGTAGAGCATTGCTTTTAAAATTAGAGATCATAGCTCATTGATTTTACACACCCATATAGAGGATTGTAACCAACACTTTCCCCCCCTTGAAACAAACTAGTATTAAATCTCTTATTTAAATTTCTAGTTTTTGATATTTTAAATAGCTCTTCTTTATACATGTCTTTATACTTATTTCTTCCTTAGAATAAATTACTAGAATAGGAAATAATAAGCCACAGAAATAGAGAATGCTTTTTAAGATTTTGGGCACTTACTGTCAATTGTTCTTCAGAAAGTTTCCACTTTAATAGTTCCTCAGTGTTGTATAAAAGTATATGAGTTATTGTACTGTTGCCATTAGTGTATATTCGTGGTTGGCAAACTGAGGCTCGCGAGCCACATGCGGCCCTTTGGCCCTTTGAGTGTGGCTCTTCCACAAAATACCAAGGCCTGGGCAAGTCTATTTTGAAGAAGTGCCGTTAGAAAAAGTTTAAGTTTAAAAAATTAGGCTCTCAAAAGAAATTTCGATCGTTGTACTGTTGATATTTGGTTCTGTTGACTAATGAGTTTGCTGACCACTGGTGTATATTATCATTCTTTTGTCAATTTAATGAGAAAAAAAAAATGGAATCATCATTTTTTTTGCAGTACTGAAGCCAACATAGCAACAAATGTAGGTGAGACACGGGGAGTGGGTTGCTATGTTAATGTTGCCTGTCTCCTTGCTCAGCTAGTCTTAGAGTCTGTTGATTGGCATTAAGGTAATAGGCATCCCCAATGATTGGTTTCTGCAGTTTGGAACATACTCATGATGTTTTATATTTGATTTTTTGTTTTTATGCTAAATCATTGGCATATACTTACTTTTTGGTTATTTATTTGGACTATTGTAAAACATCCTATTTTAATCAATTTCTGGTCAATTTAGTTCTGGTTAATCCAGGTTTATACTATAAAAAAGGCAGTATGGCTTTTTATGAATTATAAAAATGTACTCCTTTGAAAAAAAAATTTTGTACTATTTGTTAGTCTGTTAGCAAAGCAGCATACTCTAATATTTTAAAACTTTTAAAACCTGAAAACAAAATTTTAACTTACTTTTAAATACATACCATTACTTAATCAGTGTTTTCTTTATGAAGAACTATTTGGTATGGTACTGGTTTTTCACAGATTCTTAAATCTAATTTCTAGGGTTGGTCTAGTTCCCTATTCTTATATTAATTAGTTCAAATGTCCTGCAAACAAAATTGTTACAGAAATTATTTTCTCTGTGTAATTTTTACAGTGATATTGAATTTCAGTATCGTTGAGGAAGGAACTAAATGAAAACTTATTAATTCCATGAATATACTTCTCTAGATGTTAATTGGAAAGTCACAAAGATCAACAGATAGAATTTCAATGTTTAGTTGTTTTGTGAATTATTTTCATATTTTGATAAGTCTTGGTTGAAAAATTGTCTTATCTAGGAGTCATTATCTTTTGATAATTGCTAATAATCACCTTATGATTTTATTTAGATTAATTTAAAGTTTGGTATCAGAAAACCAGAAGCTCGGACAGGAACTGAGACCGATACCTGTACAGCATGTGCAGGTACCTTGATCCTTGAGTTTGCTGCTTTAAGTCGATTCACAGGAGCAACAATATTTGAGGTTTGCTTTTCATGGTCTTTGCTTTCCTGGGTATTGGGCATAACTAATTTTATATCTTCTCTTCATTGGTCAACTATTAGGATTATCAATCAAAAGATTACTGTTATTTTTAGTGAACTTCTGTCTAAATTTTAGCATAGTCTTTTGTGTAAATGTATTAAACACAATTTTTCAAATGAACACTAGTTGATCTATTGACTTCTCTCAGAAAGTTACATGCTATATAAAAAGTGGTTCTGAAATGCCTGTTTGTTTCAAAGATGGTATACAAACTTGTCTCTTCCAATTTTCTAAATGAGAGTATCTAAGGGGATTTTCACTTTGAGTTTAAGTGACAGAAATTATTTTATCAAATGCATTTAATTATGCCAGAAATTAGTACACTTTAATAATACATGTGTATGAATGTGAACTTATACTACAAGAGTAAATGAACCTGAATGGTTTCAAAGTGAGGTCACTGCCATTAAATAGCGTTTTTAGAACCATTCTTTTTAACTAGATCTGATTGGCTGAAAAAGAGCCAACATTTGGCTTGTAAGGAAATATAACATATATTATTAATTGTTACCTTGAAAATTTTAGTTAATCCTTAAAGTATGCTATAGGCCTTTGATTTTTGTTTCTTTGTTTCCTGTTTTCCAGAGACATGAAGTTACTCAAGTATGCTTTTCCTCTTTTTAATTACAGGAATATGCAAGAAAAGCTCTTGATTTTCTCTGGGAAAAAAGACAGCGAAGTAGTAATTTAGTAGGTGTGACCATAAATATCCATACAGGAGATTGGGTGCGAAAAGGTATGTAAGTTGGCTTTTTCAAATCAAGCTTCTACAGGGGAGCAATTTGGTTTTTAAGGGGGACAATTTGAGAATAAGTTATTAACAATGATTTTTTTTGCATTTCTTATGGTTCTAGGGGTCTCATACTAGTATACAGTATATAAATGTATATTGTGACATATTTATGCATTTCGGTTCTCTATTATACGTTTGGAATTTTGCTATTTTTTTATATCACTTTATTATTATTTGTTTACAATTTCTTAGTGATTTCTTCCTCAGTACTTCAACTATCCTTTCGTTATTTTCCTCTTTCATGGATACCATGTTCTTTGGAAGCTTGTTTAGATCAAATTAATGGCCTTTTAGGCTTCCTCCATGTGAATAGGAGTTCATTTTTTGAATAATAAGAATTATATGTCACAGAGGGGACATCAGGATTTTAGAGATGCTTAGGTGGGGCATGACCAAAAAAAGGTTGGGAACCACTGCTTAATATTCTTGGAATGGTTGGGAAATAAAGGATTTTCATTTGCTAAAGTAATCTTTGGGACAGTATAAATCAAAAGAAATTTCTAAAAATGTTATAATTTTAGATGTAGAATTTTCTCATTTTGGTATTTTGTGGACCCTTTCTATTTAAAACCTTTGTTTTTAGTTTACAAAAAATTGATGCTTATTTTTTAGATATTTTACCCTTTTCATTTTTACTTCTTTTTGTAGTTCCTATTATCAAAATCACTTTTATTTGTATCCTCCATATATCTTAGAATATGTGTATATGTATATTTTTTATGTTTATCAGTTTTATTTTCCATCTATTACTTTATTTTAAAGTGTCTCTTTTTAAAAAGATATTTTTTTATTGATTTCAGAGAGGAAGGGAGAGGGATATAGAGATAGAAACATTAATGATGAGAGGGAATCATTGATTGGCTGCCTGCTACATGCCCCCTACTGGGGATGGAGCCTGCAACCCAGACATGTGAACTCACCGAGAATTGAACCATTACCTCCTGGTTCATAGGTCAATTCTCAGCCACTGAGCAATACTGACCAGGCAACTGTTACATATTTTATTTCATATATTTCTTTTTATTTTGTATTGTTAATATCTTCCTTATCACTTTTAGATGTTTATTAGGCTAATTTAAATTTTTTGATTTGCTATTCTATTTATTTTTCTGACATACTCTTACTCTAGTATTCTCCTGTTCTTTTTAAAGTCATGCTTCTTAAGTGTTTTAGACCTATAAGTTCATATTTCCTTCTCCCCTACTTTGAGGCAAGGTTAAACCCCAATTTCTATCTAGCTCAGTGTTCTTAGGCTGAAATTCTAAGAAGTTCTTAAAAATAACGATGCCTGGAACCGTAGAGATTGTGATTCAATTGCCCTGGAGTGTGTTCTGGGTATAGGGATTTCCAAGATTGTAAATATAATTTAGGTTGTAATTCACTAGCCTTAGGAGTTTGGAGGGGAAAGGTGGGGAAGAGAATGTCTAAAGTTATTTTCTGCCTCATGTGTCCAGCTCCTTCTGCAGGGCTGTGCTGCCCTGGTTTTACACCCCTGAGGCTACCTGGAGCATAGATCTGACTCGCAGCAGGTGTGGGAGGAGACATTGTGTCTTAAGGCCATGGTAGGAGAGACACAAGAGCTAAGCTCCAACAGTGTCCCTCCTCTTTGATCCTCATGCCTGGCTGCCTCCACTCCAAGCCAAAGCCACCCTCGCCCCTCTCCCCCATCCCCACCCCTTGCCACCCCAGGTTTCATACTTTTCTGGTTTCTTTCTCTTTTTCAAACTATGAAATTCTTGAAGGAAGAAGCCAACAATCAGTATTAATTTTAGCAATTAGAATGGATACATCCAAACAGTAACCTTGTTTACGTACCTATTATAACTTTAAACATTGGTCTTCCTGATTAAGGGTCTGATAAAAATAATGCATAATTAGTGATTCCTCTTTGGAGTTCCTCACTGAGAAAATGAGCTTAAAACGTTCTTAAAACTAGTGTTTCCTGCTTTTCGGTAAGACTTTTATAAACCATTTTGCAAAGTAGCATTTTTTAACATATAAACTATGAATAAAAGAACAATTATTCATAAAATGGTAATATTTCTGTAATTTTGAAACAGTTTTATGTTTAGATTAATTTTTCATTCTGAGGGTACTAGTACCCTCAGTTGTACTATATAAATAATTTTTTTCTAGTTTAATAAAGAATTATATATGTGTTTTCCATAGATAGTGGAGTTGGAGCTGGCATTGATTCCTATTATGAATATCTGTTGAAAGCTTATGTCTTGCTTGGAGATGACAGTTTTCTGGAAAGATTTAATACAGTAAGTTGATCCAATTTTGTATTAATTTTAGAGCCAAGTTAATTTAAGTGCCAGATTTTGATAGAAACTCAATTATTTGAGTTTTATGCTGAAAAAAAAAAATTATTTCTAAATGTGTGGTAGTAGGTTTTTTATCAGTATTCCCTGATGGTATTGAACAGGTACAGGGTAAAAGCTATACATTCAAATATTAGTTGACAAAGTAGTTTTATTTTCATCTCTTATCAGAAGATTTCAAGACCTGCCAGTAAGTAATATCTAATATTTATGCAAGGAAGAGAATTTATTGGAAAAAATTACTTGTTAGCTTCTTCCTTTTTTTAAAAAAAATCTTGGAAGTTTGGGATAGTCCTTGATCAGGTTTTTGGAAACTTAGAGAAACTAGTAAGTATTCATTTCAAAAGCAGGTCTGTAAGTCTCAAGTCTAGATCAGAACTATAGGCATATTTTTAGGGGAGAAGGAGAGTATTACTGAACCTGATTGGATCACCTTTGTCTGTAATTGAAGGAAACTAATTAGTACAACAAACTCATCAATTGTATCACTGTATTCTTTTTAAAATAACTTACCAGTTCTTTGCCCACTCATCAGTTTATTCACATTGTTGTGAGATAGTATGATACAGTAGTTAAAAGTATGGCAGTTTTCCTACTTGGGTTTAAATCCTAGTTGTACAACTGGTTTTGTGACTTTGGGAAAATAACTTTACATGCTTTGTTTCTGTTCCTCATCCCCAAAATGTGAGTACTATTACTATTTATAGAGTTTTGAGTAGGATTAAATGAGTTGATGCATATTGTGTGATTAAATAGTAGATGAGTTAGGAAAAAAAAAACCACTGGTAAGTGTCCCAAATAAGTCTTCATTTAGATTATAACAACATTCTCTTGAGGTAAATGAGGACAGATAAATTTTTTGGCTCATTACCATTCATTGACTCTTAACAGTTCAAGTTGTTGTTACACCTAAGAAATGACTAGCAGAAGACAGAAGAAGCCAAAGAGTTTTTAAGAGCCTGAGAGACATAGTATGTAATCTGTAATAGCAGCAACGATGATTAATTATATGCATTTATTTGGGTAGTGGTGGGCATGAGAATATTATTTTAACTGAGAAGGGCCCAAACTTTCTAGACACAGTAGAAAACAAAACTAATTCTATTAATCTAGAAGCCTGTAACTATATTTCAAGAGAATGTAAGAGCATCCTTGGCCCACAAGATTACTAACTATGGGCTAATCCCTCAGGATAGCCATGTTCAGATCTACTTCCCCAGAAGGTCCCATATTGACAATAGTCTTTAATGTTCTGCATCAGAGTTAAAAAACACATGGAAGTATATACAATATATTTTAGAAAGATTCCCATATAAAATAATTTAAATATTTACATAATGATGTCATACGTTTATTTATGAATCCAGGTTTAATTCCGTTACAGTACTATTTAATGAAATGCTATGTTTAGAATAGCTCACCTCTTTTTATCTCCTTTCCTAAACACATTGTGATCTTTTAGCACTATGATGCCATCATGCGGTATATCAGCCAGCCCCCTCTGCTACTTGATGTGCATATCCATAAGCCAATGCTGAATGCTCGGACTTGGATGGATGCTTTGCTTGCCTTTTTTCCAGGTCTGCAGGTAAAAAAAGCCCAATAACTCTGTTTTCCTAATACAAAAGTATAAAATGATTATATAACTAAGTGCATTTTTAATACCTAAATTTGAATTACCAAACAGACTCACATTTCAAAATTGTATTAATCTACATTTCCAATTTATAAAATGATTATAGATTAAAAAATCAACTCATGTTTTATTAGGCAATTTTGTTGTTATGTTTATTTCTAGGTCTTAAAAGGAGATATTAGACCTGCTATTGAAACTCATGAAATGTTATATCAAGTGATTAAAAAACATAATTTTCTACCAGAGGTAAGCAAATAATCTTTGAAATTCTAACTCACATATACTATAAATTGTTAATTTAAACATAGAAAATGTCACCTTCAAGGTTGACTATTCTTTCCTATTATATTTTCTTGGTTAAATAGTTTATTTAATATCTTTTTAATCTACACAGTATTTTATATGTTTAGGCTTCATGTATTCAGAGAAGTCTAGTTTATAGTAATTCTGACACTTTATTGATTTTTCTAGAGGCCCGAATTTCCTCACAGAGAGTGGGGGTGTCCTTCAGCCCAGCTTGCTCCCTCTCCATTTGGGACCCCTTGAGGGATGTCTGACTGCCTACCTGGATGGGGCCTAAATGGGCAGTCAGATATCCCTCTCACAATCCAGGACTGCTGGCTCCCAACTGCTCACCTGCCTGCCTTCCTGATTGCCCCTAACCGCTTCTGCCTGCCAGCCTGATCACCCCCTAACCACTCCCCTGCCAGCCTGTTTACCCCTAACTGCCCTCCCCTGTGGGCCTGGTCACCCCTAACTGCCTTCCCCTGCAGGTCTGGTTACCCCTAACTGCCCTCCCCTGCAGATCTGGTCACCCCTAACTGCCCTCCCCTACGGGCCTAGGTCTCCCCAACTACCCTCCCCTGCAGGCTTGATCACCCCCAGCTGCCCTCTCTTGCAGGCCTGGTCCCTGCCAACTGCCATCCCCTGCTGGCCATCCTGTGGTGGCCATCTTGTGTCCACATAGGGGCAGTCATCTTGTGTGTTGGAGTGATGGTCAATCTGCATATTAGTCTTTTATTCGATAGGATAGAGGCCTGGTGTATGGGTGGGGGCCAGCTGGAACAGGGTGTCCTGGATCAGGGTGGGTGTTCCCTTGGGGCATGGGTTGGCCTGGGTGAGAGGCCTGTGATGGTTTGCAGGATGGCCATGCTCCCCAGTGGCCTACTTATTGATTTATTTATTTATCTCCTGCAACTGAAACTTTGTAGCCTGGAGTGGAGCCAAGCCTTTAACTGGCTCAGCCATTGAAACTTAGTTGCCTTAAAGGGAGGCCAGGGCCCAACAGGGTGTGGGTGTGGGATGCCAGGGGCAACCCAAGCCCCTCAGTGCCAGCAGCCATTGAAACTTTGTTGCCTTAAGCAGAGGCCTCAGCTGGCCAGGTTTTGCAAAAGGTTGGCTTCCTCCATCGCCAGGGGCAACCTGCTCTCTGTAGCGAAGCCATCATGGTTGAGTTAATTTGCATACTTGCACTGATTGGCTGGTGGGCGTGGCTATTTGGTGTAGTGGAGGTATGGTCAATTTGCATATTACTCTTTTATTAGATAGGATGTTAAAAAAAATACTTCAAAATAGTAGTTCTCAACCTTTGCTAGTCCATGACATTCCGTATTATTACATTCTAACTTTTGCACATACCCACCAGGGAAACCTTTTTACTTTTTATTTCTAAAGCTTATATTATAAAAATGATATACATTGAATATATTCTTGCTGATCACACATGCTCCCTGGAAATATGGGAATCACAACCCTTCCTCATGCAGATTGATTGTTATTCTACAATCAATGGCTTTTATACATTGTATCAGTAATATTCTTTTTTTTTAATATACTTTGATTTTTTTTTTTACAGAGAAAGGGAGAGAGCTAGAGAGTTGGAAACATCAATGAGAGAGAAACATCAATCAGCTGCCTCCTGCACGTTCCCTACTGGGGATGTGCCTACAACCAAGGTACATGCCCTTCACTGGAATCAAACCTGGGACCCTTCAGTCCGCAGGCCGACGCTCTATCCACTGAGCCAAACTGTTTAGGGCAGTAATATTCTTGCTAGCTTCTTATGGCAGGATTTTAATAACATACTTTTTGGCTTTCCTGAAATTTACCATTGAAAACTTCCAAATTCATCTATGGCCTGCTTATTCAATGCCCTCTGTGAGATTTCTAAGCATTTCAACAATTTAGAATGCTTTCTAAAGTGTTTGTTTTAGAAAGTAGAGTTTTATTAGCCTTCAGGTGAGTAGGACTGAGTACTGTATTGTAGAAAATTCATATTCACTCAGAATAAGCTAAGGTTTCAACTAAATACATGCTATCACAAAAGAAATTTTACTTGGTTTTCATAAGGGTTTTTGTTTTCCTCTAAGTCAGTTGGCTCTGTTATTGAATATATTTCAAGTGAGACTAGTTTTATTTTTAAATAATGCCTTTTTTATTCCACGAAGGATTTGAGGTTGTTATAAAGGAAAGCATATGCTAAAGTAGAAAAATGAGAACTAGAGGAAAAGCGGAAATAAGGAAAAAGAAAAACAAAACAAAACAAAACACAATAGCCGAAACCTGTTTGGCTCAGTGGATAGAGCTTCGGCCTGTGGACTGAAAGGTCCTAAGTTCGATTCCAATCAAGGGCATGTATCTTGTTTGCAGGCACATACCCAGTAGGGGGCATGCAGGAGGTGGCTGATCAATGTCTCTTTCTCATTGATATTTCTAACTCTCTCTTCCTTTTCCTTCCTCTCTGAAAAATCAATAAAATATATTTAAAAAACAAACAACACAATAATGTGGGACGAGGATCCATGTAGTATCATTACTAGTTTCATAGTTTTTTCTAAGCTTCCTAGTAGCCAAAGTGATAATTTTAAAAACAATTTCATTTAATTGGTAAAAATAGGAGCTTAGCAAAAACAAATTGTGATTTTAAGCAATGAAAAATTTCATTTTATAAATTAAAATTATCAGTATTTTAATTCTTTTTCTTGCCTATGATCTAATTTATATATCTAAACCTACTTATTTATTATTTTTTAACCACATTATTTTTCTTGTCTATTTTAATTTTTTGTGTGCAGGCATTTACCACAGATTTTAGGGTACATTGGGCTCAACATCCTTTAAGACCGGAATTTGCAGAAAGTACCTACTTCTTGTATAAAGTAAGCTAATTTACCTTCCTTTTTGCTGTTTAACCCCTCTTCCCCTCAGTTGTATATCTTACTATCTGATAGTAATTGTGTTTTCAAAGACCTTTTTAAATATTATAGTAATTGGACATATTATGGTTCTTAGCTCATAGAGTTATTAAAAGATGCAAGAATCAACACCTAAGTGTTTTATGCCTTTTTATGATATTTATGTAAACATTTTTTAAAAGAGGAATTTATATTCTAGAGCAGCTTTCTAAAGCATATCTCTTACCTTCTTTTAATCAGGAAAACTTTGAGGGCATTAGAAATTTAAAGGCTAAGATAGACAATTGAATGGCTTTCCAATTGTATGTTTAATAATTCTCTGTAAAGCAAAGTCTATGGCTTATTTTCAGAGCGAGGTTTTGTGTAACGTGAGTTCTAGTACCTGAGATCTAGTAGGTGCTCAATAAATATGTGATGAATGTATGGTAATATATAAGCTACATACATGTGTATGCATCTATCTATTCATTCTCCTTTTTAATAGGCTACAGGAGACCCTTACTACCTTGAAGTAGGGAAAACACTTATTGAAAACTTAAATAAATATGCTCGAGTGCCTTGCGGATTTGCTGCCATGAAGGATGTTCGCACTGGAAGTCACGAGGACAGGTAAAACAGTTTCTAAAAATACGACTACTAATTAGAAATCAGATACACTTAATGCTTTTACAAAGAGTATTTGGAGATGCAAACCTTACTTTGTTGTGTTTATTTTTAAAACTTTTGAATAGGCTCAGTTCTAATTGTTTGAAAAGTTTATATTTTTATCATAGTGCCTGGCATATAGTGGGTGCTCAAACTATTTTTAAAAAGATGAATAAATGTTGTTAAATATCAGAACCTTGAGATTAGGAGTATTAGGAATATTGAGGTTTTAGTTTTCTTTGTTAATAGTTTTTTATATTACATAAACTGTTAGAAATTACCAAGGTGATAATGATCTGGATTATTTTTCTTCAAACAAGAATTCCACACACACACAAAAAAAATATCATGGTTAATGTGTGCATTCTTATTGGTTGCTGATTTGGAGGGCTGGGAAAGACCATTGGCAGTTTCTATTCATTGGATACTTAGATAGATGTAGATGGCACGAAATACTCAGGATATAAAAAAGAAGCTTTGATTAATGTGACATTCCCTGGCATTCCAGTTATTCCAAGCTCACTTATCTGTTTTTTGTTTTTTATATTTTCATTGACTTTATAGAAGAGAGTGTGAAACATCAATGATGAGAGGATCATTCATTGGCTGCTCCTGCACGTCCCACCCTGGGGACTGAGTCTGCAGCCCATGCATTTGCCTGGACTGGGAATGGAACCATGACCTTTTGGTTCATAGGTCGACACTCAACCAGTGTCTGGGCTCTCTGGTTACTTTAACTGTTCAGAACACATCTCTGAAAGAATAGTAAAGCTTGTTTGCTCATTTGTTTAGCAAATACTCATTCCAGAAATATTTATCAAGGTGTCTTCTGCACCAATTATACTGATTTTTGAGGATTAATAATATAGAAACATTTTTCCCTGTCATGAATCGCTGAGGACAGGCAGATAAACAGGCTTTAAAACATTGGGTAAGTGCTACAGAACATATTAAAAGGACATGAAATATAACTTGGGGTGTGATAGTCACTGAAATGTTTCTGTATCATGAAGGATAAGCAAGAAATAGAAAGAAGAGAGCGGTAGAAGTTTTGGGCAAGGATACTGGAGGCACTCAGCATCTCAGAATTGTCTCTTAGTCCTTTACTCAGAGTATTTAGATAATAGTTATTGGTAATTAGGTCTGGACCTCCTTCCCTGAGCACAGCTGATGGATGAAGAATGGATAGGTTTCTGAAAGCAGGCATATAGATAACAAACGACAAGTTATAAAAGCAGATAGTCTATGTATTTATCTGGAGCATTTATTGACTGCTTCCTATATTCCAAGTACTCTCCTAACTAAGAACTTTGGATGTTTAACTCATTTCATGTTTACAACCTTCTGATGTGTGATTTCTATTATAATCTTTATTTTATAGCTGAAGAAACGAAGGCACAGAAAAGTTAGGGAACTTGCCTTAGGTCATAAATTAGTAAGCTTAAATTAATTCTAATTAAGGCAGATTGGCTTTTTAGTTAATCACTGCCTGCCTGCCAGGCACTACACTTAAACTTGAGGATGGACAGATTTATCAGAATCAGTGAAGAAAGTACATGTATACAGAATTAATCACAACCATGGGATAGGTGCTATAGTAGAAGGAGGTTGAGGAATTACGGAGAATTACATGGCCTTGTTTCTGGACCTCTTATCACTACTTTACTTCTTTCTGATTGTATTCCAGTATATAAGTGTTTATTAAAATATCATTTCTAGATTTAACCAAACTCAACAGGTGTCTGGCACAACAGCACTGTTACCATTTGAATTCAGGCATGAGGTTGCTCATTTTCTAAGGGGCTGAAGGGCTTACACACCCTATGCAATTGAGGATCACTGCTTCATTGAGTCACTTATGGCAGTATGTACCTCTGATGCATTGAACAAAAGGCTAAAAACTCTGATGTTTTATATTTGTTGAAAGAAAGCTTGGATCTCATCTCGGTCATCTAATGTATTAGCTAATCTACCTATGTTTAGATGAACATGCCTTAATTTTGGCGGCAAAATGTTGAATAGGACCACGACTTCGTGGCATGGCTTTTGACAGCTTTCTATTACATGCTCTCTGAATTTGGCTCCCTCCTCCCTGCAGGTCTTTCAGTGCTGAAGTTTGGCTTACCAGTGTCCACACCTCCACAGTTTTCCAAATGGAAAGATCTGTATTTTACTAGTAAAATGATCACTGGAAAGAATTTAAGTGACAAAAAAAGAAAAAGAAAATCTTTCCTAGGACACTTTCCCTCCTTGCCCACCCTAAGGATACCATTGTTAGCAATTTGATAAACAGTCTTCCATTTTTTAAAAATTTTACTTATTGATTTTTAGAAACAGGAAGGGTAGGAGGAGGGAGAGAGAGAGAAAGAGACAGAGAGAGAAACATCGATTTGTTGTTCCACTTATGCATTCATTGATTGATTCTTATATGTGTCCTGACCAGAGATAGAACCCACAGCCTTGGCATCTAGGGATAATGCTCCGACCAACTGAGCTACCACCAGGGCAAGACATTTTAATAGCCGTGTGTTATGCATTTGTGTACATGTTTATTGTTTTAATATAGGTTAGATAAAATACCCAACTTGCTAGCTTTACTCAATTCATACCTAGTGATCTTACCATGTCTCTATTCTTTTCCAAGTATTTCAAATGTTTCTGTTTCGTAGTCAGTTCTAGAATTTGTCAAAAATAAACATCCTGCTCGTGAGTCTATAGTTCTCAAGCTACCATATGCTTGTGGTAATAATTGTCAGTCCTTCAGAAAATATAAATTATGAGAGGTGTACTCTGGTTGACAAGGAACTATTTTATCTGTTCTATAAAGATTAACATCTAAAATGTGACAGTTGTCTAATTGACAGGTGACAGTTGAGTTATTATTCCAAAGTAAAATGTCATTTATAGGGAGGAAAAAGAATAATTGCTCTATTTCTGAGCCCATATTGATGCCAGGTGCTAAGCGAAACAATGTACATAAAATCTCTTATTTCGTCTTTACACCGGTGTTAGGTGTTGTTATGTTCTTTACAGAAGAACAAACTGAAGCTTACAGTCCTTGTATAATATCCCCATGGTTACACAGCTAGTCAGTGAATGCACTTTTCTGGTTCCAAAGCCCATGTTCCTGACCACTGTCCCATGGCCTCTCCACTTCATTCGTTAGTATTGCTGCTAAACTTGATTTCAGTTTATTAAATGTTTACTGAGTGCATTCCGTGTGCCAGGAATTGTGCTTGGCCAGAGGTCTGAAACTATGCATTCTGTCCAGTATACTACAAGTTATTTATTATTGTCAAAAATTAGATGCTTTGCTCTTTTTCTGTCAATTTTAATTTTATTACAACTTTTAAAAATTGCTTATTAAAACATTACAACATTAAATAGTAAAGTCATATCTGTCTATCCCCTTTAGTTTTCATATTCTCTTTTTGACAGGTATGTAAATATTTACAAAGTTATACTCCATGGGATTTTGTGTTGTAACTTTTTTCATGAAACTTTTTGTAAATGATTCCTTTACCTTTCATGCCTTTTTAAATTATCACTTACATGGATGCATAGTAAACTCTATTAAAATTGTATTGCTTCATCCCCTTCAATTAATATAAATTAAGGATTATATGGTTCTCAGCAGTAAAGTTTATCTGCATTACCTCCTGACTGTTGATTCTCTATATTAGAAATGAAAAACTCTTGCTCCTTGGAAGCCAGTAGGAAGGTTTTGTCTGCAGTGTTGGCAAGATCTAGTGTACCTGTGTGGTAGGCAGGCATTCTGGTCTTTTGTTTCTTTGGAAAATACTTGGCGAGTCAATGCCATTACCACCAGGGGATAGATATAGTCCATAGTTCCTTGGACATCTAAGTTAGTGTAATAGATCTATTGACCTGGACTCTGACTTACAGATATATATTCTTAGATTTATTTGTAACCTCTTATTTTAGAATGGATTCTTTCTTCTTGGCTGAAATGTTTAAATATCTTTACCTGTTATTTGCGGATAAAGAAGATATTATTTTTGACATTGAAGATTACATATTCACAACAGAAGCTCATCTGTTACCTCTCTGGCTCTCTACTACAAATCAAAGCATCTCTAAGAAGAGCACAGTAGGTTATGTTTTTTAATCAAATGTCTTACTCTCTTATTTACTTTCCTGTGTTTGTTTTATTTTTTCCAAGTGAAAAGTAATCCATGACTAGTATTCAGTAAATGTAGTATGGGAGGAGGAAAAGTACACTTGATGTTTTCTTATTGTGTTTTCTTTTATGACATATACTTGACATTTTATTTAAATTTTTCTTTGAACAAACTATAATGCTAAGTAAAAAAAATACTTTTATTCACATAACATTCTTTTACATTGTAGACTTCAGAATATATAGAACTGGATGACAGTAATTTTGATTGGACTTGTCCAAATACTCAGATTCTCTTCCCCAATGATCCACTGTATGCTCAGAGCATTCGTGAGCCCTTGAAAAATGTCGTGGATAAGAGCTGTCCTAGAGGCGTCATCAGAATGTAAGATGTCTTATTTTATATTTGTTAATATCAGACTTATTCTTAGTAAAGGAAGGAGACCATAAGGGACATATAACAGTAGACATTCACTTAGACCAAAAATATTGCAGCATGTAATTATTGCTGGTTAAAATAAAATAAAAATTATTAGTAAAGTTAGATAGCAAATTTTATTCTGTGATGCCTTATTATTATGGAAATTTTCTATTTATCTTTTGTTTAATGAACTGAATAATAGTAGTCAATGGGCAGTTTTCAACTTGTGTAGCTTATTTATGGAATAGTTTCATCAAATATTTCCATGTGTCTTATATATGTATAAAGTATTTTTCCTTTTACCTGCAGTGTATATAGAGCAACTATATGTTTTATTTTTTGATGTACTTATTTTTGGTTGTTAAATTTTTGCCTTAATGAGTTCATTTTCTTATAAGTACTTAAATTAGAAAGGCCATTACTAGGAAATAAAAAAATTTAAGTGAATGTTATAATTCACTGATTATAATTATTGTTTTGCTTTTAAAATGCAGACAAAGAAATCTGGTTTTCGAGAAAGAAATCAGTAGTAACAAATCCCAACCCAACCTATTCTGTATTTTCAAATAGTTATAGTTCTGTTGACTAATACTACTTTATTGATAATATACATGATTTTATAACTGTAAAATATTATTTGAAAGCTATACCACTTACTAGTAACTTAAGTTATATGGATGAAAATGCCTATTTCCAGTTATTCTATTTTCACTAGTTCTAAACCTAGCAGTTTTGCAAGTATCTAACATTATTTCTATTTGCTTTATGTTTTTCTCCCATTCTGACTTGTAGTTTTTTAAGCCTTGCTTATAATTACTTTTAGCAGAGAGGAGAGTTTCAGGAGTGGAGCTAAACCCCCGCTGAGAGCCAGAGATTTCATGGCCACTAACCCTGAGCATTTAGAAATCTTGAAGAAGATGGGGGTGAGTTTGATTCACCTCAAAGATGGGAGAGTCCAGTTGGTTCAACATGCAATCCAAGTAAGACATTGCTGAATTAATTAGATGCAACTCTGGTTTTTTTAGTCTCATAAACTTTTATAAGATAATGACATTGGGCTTTTTAAAAAAACTTTAATGTATGGTTTAAAGTTAAAGAGTCAAAATTTAAGGACTTGAAAATATGTTGGTAAGCCATCTAATTCAACCCTTCATAGTATAGATCAATTAAATTACAAGTAGGCTAGGCAATTTGCTTAAGGTAATAAAGGTAAATATAGGATTCA